>VMDR010004215.1:0-62565 GCA_007922815.1 Macrotus californicus
CATGTACAATGTCTAATATCTGATGGTTTCTGACCAACAAAAATGACAGTTTCATCAATTCAACCTAATACAATGTAAACAATGTCAAATAAGAATATACAGAAAAAGGCAGTCACATCAGAATAATTATAAAGGTTATGTGTATATGCACTTGAATACAAGTATCCCATTTATGAGTCTTATGCTCTATAGAAATATAATTTGCTTATTAACAAGTTTCAGATTGTCCCACAATACAAAGGCTAATTATTATTTTATTTTTGAGTCACAGAGCTCCCTTTAAGACTCCAATGAAAGCTATATATTGTCTTGCCAGGAAAAACAAAATGCTCTCTTGCTTATATAAAGAAACTCAAATTTCTACTTATTCAGAGTCCACGAAGCCAAGATCCAAGTGTACGAAGCGAGACAGCGGCAGAATTTTTAGCTCTGAGGTGACAACTACATGATGACAGTCAACAGAAGCTGACTCCCTGGGAAAGGGCAGAGTATTCATATATTAAGTGTTAAGTAACCGAATGACGTTTCCAAAAAAGCTGATGGGTCCACATAGTTTCTGATTTTAGCCTGGCTGAAACCGTAGGAAATGAGAGACAGAATAATTTGAAACCATGTTAGTTAAATTAGAAAAAATAAACACCAAAAGATATTCCTGACACTGATCTCCCCCCACGTGGTCTATTAATACACCCTGCGGGTGCACTCAGAAGTGGATCGCACACAGGGCTCGCAAGTTCATGGCTGCCGGCCGCTGCCACTATGTCGTAAAGCCCGTCGGTTCACCGACATCGATGACCACCCAGCCCGTTCAAGCTAGAGGAAGTGATTCATTTTGTTGGGTTATTAAATGAGAACACGTCCATCTGAAGAAAATACAACCACAGACAAGGACTGACTTTAAAAATAATTAAATTTAAAAAGGAACTTTTATTACTTGTGACAGAAATGTTATCTTGAACCTGAAACAGGCTGTAGGTAAGAAGTTGTGATTCGACTTTCTGGCCTCCTGCCCCCCGCCTGCCGTCTGTGAATGCTGTCTAACACGGAGCCTCGGTCTGAGTCACGTCCTCGCCACACCCCCGCTGCCAGCGCGCAGCATGGGCCTCATGCCCACACCCTCTCCCAGGCTGCACGAGGGAACGGCATGGGGAGGAGGTGTGAATGGTGGGAGAGGCCTTAGGAGTTTTTCGAAACTGCAAGTCATGGCGAAACTGATTTAGGAGGTTGTGACTAGCTTTTTGGTTTGGGGATTTTTCTGGGGGGCGGGGAGAAGTTTAAGATGAAACAGAAGACAACACAGTAAAAGACAAACATCAGAGCGCGTCACACATAAGGGTGAGTGTCTCTTCAGGTGTGTGTTTGCATGTGTGTATGGGCAAGGTCTTAATGAAAAAAGGTATTTAAAATGCAGGTCTCAGTCAGACACTGTTTTTAAGTCTCAGGCTGGGGACCTACGTTCCAGTCCTGGCATAATACCTGAGCACTGCGCTCCCTCAACTTCCCCTCACCTCTGCTGCACAGTCACATGCTATAAAACTGATGCCCAGTGCTGCAAGTCCAATATACAAAAATATGTTGCATTTCCACATACTAATAATGAACTATCAGAAAAAGAAATTAAAAAACTTACAATGGCATTGGAAAGAATAAAATACCTTGGAGTGAAAGATCTGTATATACTGCAAACTATAAGATATTGATTACAAAATTGAAGAAGATACAAATAAATGGTAAGATATTGCATGCTCATGGACTAAAATAATTATTGTTAAAATGTCCATACTACCCAAAGATTCAATGCAATCCCCATCAAAATCCCAATGCCACTTTTACAGAAACATCCACAGATGAACAATCCTAAAATCTGTATGGAACCACAGAGACCCCAGAGAGCAAATGCAATTATGAGAAAAAACAAAACGAGGGGCATCATGCTCCCTGAGGTCAAACTATATTACAAAGCTATAGTAACTAAAACAGTATGGTACTCACATAAAAACAGGCTTATGGATCAATGGAACATATAGATCAATCCCAGAAAAACCCCTTGCCTACATGGTCAATTAATCTATGACAATGAGGAAAGGACAGTACCTTCAATAAATGGTGCTGGGAAAACTGGACATCCACATGCAAAACAATGAAACTGGACCACTACCTTACACCACACACCAAAGTTAACTCAAAATGTACCAAAGTTGTGAATGTAAGATCTGAAACCATAATCCTGTGAGAAAATATAGGTGATAAGCCTCTTGACATTGTTTTTGGCAATAACTAGATTTGACACCAAAAACAAAAGTAACAAAAGCAAAAACAAACAAGTGGGACTATATCAAACTAAAGCTCCTGCACAGCAAAGAAAACCCTCAATAAAATGAAAAGACAGCCCACTCAATGGGAGAAATATCTGCAAGTCACGTCCCTGACTAGGGGTTAGTGTTCAAAGTATGGAAGAACTCACACAAGAACTCCACTGAAAAACAAAACAACCCAGGCACCTGAAAAGGTGCTCAGCATCACTAATCATCAGGGAAGGACAAATCACAACCACAATGAGATACCTTCTCACACCTGCTCGTATGGCTGTTACCAAAAACACAAGAAACGTTGGTATGGACGTGAGGAAATGGCAGTCATTGTGCACTATTGGTGAGACTAAGTTGGTGCAGCCACTCTGGAAAAAAGTGTGGAGGTTCCTCAAAAAATTAAAATTAGAACTACTACATGATTTAGCAATTCCACTTCCAGGTATTTATCTGAAGAAATCAACAACGCTAACTCAAAAAGATACATTCACACCACATTCATTGCAACGTTATTTACAACAGCCAAGGCACGGAAACAACTTCGGTGTCCACTGATGAACACATGAATGAAGAAAATGTGGTGTATACCCACAATGGAACATTACTCAGCCAGAAAAGAGAGTGGAATCTTGACATTGAGACAACATAAATGGGCCCTCAGGGCATTTTGCTCAGTGAAATAAGTCAGGCAGAAAGAGAGAAGTACCGTATGACCTCACTTACATGTGGAATCTAAAAATAACAAACAAACAAACAAACCAACCAAGTTCATGGACACAGAGAACAGACTGGTGGAGGCCTGAAGCCGGGTGTGATGGGTGGGCAAAATGGGTGAAGGAGCCACAAGGTACAAATTTCCAACCATAAAGTGGGTAAGTCACGGGGATGTGATACACAGCATGATGACATGGTTAGTAGTAGCATACTGCACATCTAGGAGAGAGGGTCCTGGAAGTCCTCACCACAGGAAAGAAAACTGTCATTATGTACGGTGACAGATTCTAACTGGCCTTATCGGGATGATCGCTTTACAATACATAAACATATTGAATCATCATGTTGTACACGTGAAACTAACACTGTTGTATCAGTGATACCTTAATAAAAAATGATGTCCTGGGGACACTGCTGTAAATATCTGAGAAAAAGTCATTCTCCTGAGATCATGAAGAACAAACCAACCCCCAAAACAAAACAACAACTCTGTTATTACTTTAAAAAAAATTTACATCTATCCATTCGCAGCCAAACAGAGCGCTCTGGTTGCACAGCAGCCTGTCCTCCCAGGAGCAGTCCGTTCAGATCGTATTTTGGACTTGGATTCGAACATTTTGTGTTTCTGCGTCTCTGAGATCCCAGGATCCTGTCTGGGTGATTGTCAGTTACCTCCACCCTCTGAGGAACTCCATAAAATACGTTGGGAAAATCTTGCCTTGTAAAGTTCATATTTTTGGATGGTTTTCCTGGGCTTTTCATTCTGAATGATTTTCCAGTGTTACAAGATTTCCCTTGAAAACGTTAAACTTTCCACCTCTCTTGTATCTCTTAACTCTGTGCTCTCTTGTTCTTGGAAATGAACGTCTTATTCTAATAGACTCCTACAGCACCGCCCCAGTTGGTAATACCTTTTCTGACAGCTCTGGCACCATTATCTGGCTGAAAACTACCTGTCACATTTCAATCAAAAGCAATCAAAGCCACTATGACCCCTGGAATGCATCTTCCAAGACCACACACAACTGCGGCTCACACTTAGTCACTTAGCCCAGCCATATGGAACAATCAGGCTAGAATGCTTTAAAATTCCGCATTTCAGCATCAAGATTTCAAAGGTCTACCTTTCTTAATGTCTTTGGAAAATTATCTCTTTCAATATAGAGTTCATTTGAAAGACAAAATAATTTTTTCAGTTATTTACTTTCAGTATTGAATTGTACACCTTAACATTTAGAAAATACTTTAAGGTAAATTAAAATTCAGTGCAGACATGTTACAGAGGTATGGTGCTTAAATGTACTGTCAAAGCACATTACGTAATGAGCTTAAATGAATCGATGGCGACTCTCTCTTCCAAGGAATCTCCCCTTGGCTCCTCCTTTCCTCTTACACCCATGTAACATAGATCATGAATTCAGCTCCCTTCAAAATTACAACCCAGGTTCCAACCACCTGCATCTCTACCCGTTCTCCAACCCTATTCTTATTGCTCTCTACTGCCATTTCTCAACAGGCAACACTGCGAACCTCCTCGGAGGTCCCTATTGCTACTCCTACCTTCCTGGAGTCTGTTCTCAGCCCAGTGGGTACTGTGACCCTCTAAGCTCAGTCAGAGCACATCCCTCTTCCACTGCACATCCCTCTTCCACTCCTAGCTCCCACCTTACTCAAAGGAGAGCACAAGTCCTCGCAATGGTTGACATTTCCTGGCTCCTGACGGGCTCTCTAACTCTCTCTCCTATTACTCTCATTTTCATTCACTTTGCTCTAGCTACACTGGCCTTGTAGCTAGTCCTCAAACCCACCAGGTGTGAGCCAACCTCAGGGCCTTGGATCTCACTGTGGCCTCTTCCAGGATGCTCCTCCCCCAGACTTCCCCATGAGGAGCCCAGAGCCTTCACCTGCTCAGGGAGGCCCTCCCCGCCTAACAGCAGCAGTGACTCTCCCTTCCCCCCTAACCCCATCTCACTCATTTTCCCTACTTTTTCTTCACAGCCATTTATCATCTTTTTTTTTAAGATTTTATTTATTTACTTTTAGAGAGAGAGGAAGGGAGGGAGAAAGAGAGGAAGAGAAACATCAATGTGTGGTTGCTTCTCATGTAGCCCCTACTGGGGACCTGGCCCGCAACCCAGGCATGTGCTCTGACTGGGAATCGAACCGGTGACCCTTTGGTTTGCAGGCCAATGCTCAATCCACTGAGCTACACCAGCCAGGCCCATTTATCACCTTCTAACGGAGTAGGTATAGTCTTTATTTACTCTGTTGTTTACTGTGTTTCCTTATGCAAGAATATAAGGTCCACAAGACCTGGGATCTTTGTTGTTTGTTCAGAAAAGAAATTTATATTAATGTCATGGTTAGGTAAGAAGATTCCCTAGTATATTTCACAAGTACAAGAATTAACATCAGTAAATGGGTGCCAATTTTTTTAAAGTGATCTCTTACCTTGAAACCAAAACTTTCTGCATAGAGGTTTCTATTTCAAATTATTTCATACAATGTGTACAGTCTTATCAGACGAACAATAAGGAGCAACGTATCCAGTCATCTGGTAGGTGTGGGATGCGCATGGGTAGGTTGAAACTCAAAGCTTCCCAAGTCCCTCACAGAAAGGAGCCTAAGCAGGCTCATTTTGCTTTGTCCTAAATCATTTTAAAACAGATGTCCAACGCTAAACGCTTTGTTTGCTGCCATGGCAACCACTATCACAGCAGCCCATTCGAGAGCCTGACCTATACAATAAATGTTAGTCTTCCTGTTGTTACTATCTGAACCTGCCAACTACTAGAAGGTACAGCTACTGTATATTCATCAGCCTGCCAAGAAAGTCTGGGAGAGACTAGTTCACACACAACAACATCTCCTTCAACAGTCAAACCCAGCGACATACAGGGACTAGCTCTTACATAATCTGCCATGTTATTATGCATTCAAGTTCCACTTCGATTATATATAAATTTGTGCATCTTACCTTAATATTGCAGGCCTGCTCCATCAATCTTCTTGCATTTTCCTCTGCCCTGTATCTCTTTGGAAGCTGAACTCTGAAGAACTTTAAAGCGCCTTCAAAATCAGCCTGCAGAAGATCTTCCTTTGAGGTCTGCAAAATAATCACCCAGAATCGTCACATTTTAGCCTGCATTCATGACAAACACGCTGAAAAAAGAATTTCTAGTTTCCATGATGCATTTTTACAGCTAACATCTAGGCTAGTTCTAAAAAATTTGAGAAAGAGATTTCTAACCTCTTTACTGTGAGTTGAAATAAGTCACCATAAACCCTCGAAGCAATCTAAGAATTAATTAACAGGCTAACACGTTTAATTTATGTTACCTAAAGATCTGAATGCTGGATCCTGGCAAAGCTAACCAAGTTACAGCTCTGAGAGAAGAAAAATGCAAGAAGAGAAAAAAACAACTTTTAACCCTGGGACCAGCCTGTGGCTTTAGGGGCACTTTAAAGACAGTGTTACAAAGCTGGCTGAAGAAGACACCGACAACGCAATCGAAGCACATCAGAGTTACACAACAAACACCTAATTGGAGGCCGGCTGTTCCGGCAGCCCGAGTGATGAAAGGAAGAGTTTGATCGCATACCTCGAAGAAAGCTACGGTCGCCCGGCTGTCGGTTCCCGACCAGGGCACGTGCCTGGGTGGCAGGTCTGGTCCCTGGTCGGGGTGTGTATGAGAGGCAAGCCAATGTTCCCCCCTCACATCAACGTTTCTCTCCCTCTCTTTGTTCCGCTCTTCCCCTCTCTCTAAAAATCAGTAAGTAGAATCTTAAAAAAAGAAGGATGCTATAGTGACCAGAGGGAAGTGGATTTAAAGGGGGTTAAACACACGGTGACAGAAGATGATGCAGCTGTGGGTGGTGGGCACACAACGCAATATACAGACGATGTACCCTAGAAATGTACACTTGAAACATGTATGATCTTATTAACTGATGCTGCCCCAATATATTTAATTAAAAATAAGCCCTGGCTGGTGTGGCTCAGTGGATTGAGCGCTGGCCTGAGAACCAAAGGTTCGCGGGTTCGATTCCCAGTCAGGGCATGTGGCTGGGTTGCAGGCCAGGTCCCCAGTAGGGGGTGCTCAAGAGGCAACCACGCATTGATATTTCTCTCCCTCTCTGTCTCCCTCCCTTCCCTTCTCTCTAAAAGTAAATAAATAAAATCTTTAAAAAAAATAAAATAAAATGTCAAATAAAAAAAGTAAAAGAAGCAAGCCACTTATAACTACTGAACTTCTCATGAAACCTACTGTTTGCAAAATTTACTTCCTTAATAAATAAATATGTATATGCACAGAAAAAAGACTAGAAGGAAATGAAATAAAATGTTTCTTTGGATAGTGAGATTACGGCTGTATATTTTTTCTTTATGTTTTTGTTGTATTTTCTACAGGAAAGGTTTTGTAATAAGAAAGACACTAAGAATTTTAATGAACAACTATAAGCAATTTTTGGCAAATATTGTCATACAAATTATAGATGTGAGCAGACTCAATAACACAGAAGTAATCCAAGAAGAAACTGGACGCTTTAAGAGTCTGTACTGAATTATCCAAAACTTCAGTAATAAAATGAAAAAGAAAAACCATGGTTTTTCTAGAAATCACAGAACTACGCACTAGTTCAAAATACTACTTTACTAATTCAGAAGTAAAGTTATTAACCATAAAGACGGCACTGAAAGCATATAAGGAAGTCGGAGAGATTCCTGCTCCTAACAGGGTCTGAGTTGTTGCCATCCACTTGTCCTGGCCACTGTCATCTCCCAGGTGAGCCACCGCGGAAACCCCTAACTGGTCCCCTTTTCCACTCGTGCTCCCCACAGTGTACTCTCCTAGAGCAGCAGCCCCATGACACTCTTTCAGATCACATCATTCTTCTACGCAGAGCCCTCCAAGGCTTCTTACTGTGCTCAGAATGAAACCCAAGTTTCTACCACTGCCCACAGGGCCCTCCATCACTCGCCCCCCGCCCTGGTCCCACTTTCTGGGCACCACTCTCCACTTGTGCTCACTACAAAGAAACTCATGGCTAGAAGAGTCAACTGAAGCTGGAAAGGCTGTTCTTCAACTGGAAAATTCTTCGAGTTTTTCTATATTGCCTTCAGAACAATAGTGAAGGAAGAGTAAAATCATGAAAATACTGTCACCTTCCTGACATTATTTGTTGAGTAATGTTAGCCAGAAGATACGATAGACAAGAAATAGAAAACTCTGAATACGCAAAGACATGTTTTCTTCCCTTGAAAAATAAAAGAAAGAACTTCACCAGCTTTTATATGAGAACTAGTAAGTGATGACCTTTGAAAATGAGTGGCTCTACGGGCACTCAGACAGGGAACCGGTAAACTGGCATCTTCCAGATTAGAAAAAGACAGCCTGGACAGTTATGAACACTTAAATGATTCCAACTTCTCTTCCTTTCACAGGTAGGTAGAAAGAAATACCCAATGGGCAAAGGTAAGGCGCATGCCACCCTATGTGCCCCTCCCATCCCTCCAGTAAAATGAATGAAACAAATTGCTAGGCACACAAGTGATACCATAGGCACCTGGCCCATGAGTTCACCAAGGCTCCACTTCAAGCAGACCCAGTATTTTGGTTTTGTTTTGGTTTTTTTTAATCAACATTTATAGCCCTGACTGGTGTGGCTCAGCACTGGCCTGTGAACCAAAGGGTCGCAGATTTGGTTCCCAGTCAGGGCACATGCCTGGGTTGTAGGCCAGATCCCCAGCAGGGGACACACAAGAGGCAACCACACATTGATGTTTCTCTCCCTCCCTTCCCTTCTCTAAAAATAAATAAATGCAATCTTTAAAAAATACTCATAAGTCAACATTTATAAAATGCAAATCAGACAGTGGATTTAGGGCTCATTTTGATACATAATTGAATTTTGTATTCGGGCTGCATCAGAAGTCTACACACAACTTCCACACTGGGGTCTCTGACTTCTTTGAAGAGCTTCCATCTCTCTCCAATGAGCTACCCTTGCAGCCGTTAACGACAGAGGTGAAAGTGGAGACACGCTCTCTCCTCTGCTCCTTCATTCCCTGCTTAAAAGTAACGGTTTTGGAAAGCCTACAAGTTAAAAACAAACAAACTAGGAATTAGTTTGACAGCGTGAGAAGTTTGACCAAAATTAAACCTCAAACCGGCTACTGAAGGGACAGCTGAGGTGTCGCCGGTATCCATCCACCCTCCCTGGTCTGACAGTCCTTGGGACTCACTGTGCGCCTGCCTGGGTGCTGCTTAAAAGCGCAGCCACGACCGAGATCCGTCAGTCATAATGTGAGGAGGACTCCCATGTCATGTAAGAGGGGAAGGCAGGCTTTGCACATAGGAGAGTGAAAGCTTTTCCTCTTTCTCCACATTTTACACACTCAGCATGTGGACTCTGGCAGTGCCATTGCTGATACCATTCTGACTGTCTTTTCCCGCTGAAAACTCAGTGCAAGAGCATCACATTTTAAAGTGATTTTTTTAAGGAGGCATGGTGGGTGGAGAGGAAGAGCTCTAACCTTTCAGTGTTGTTCTAGGTGCTTCCATCCCGAACCTCCACTATTCCTGGATGAGAAACCATTCTTTAAGGGCCTCTGATAAGCAGCACATTTTGGTTATTTTAGGGACTTATTTGAAAAAAGAAATCTAGGCATGATCACTTTCTCATCTTCCCTGTTTTCACCACAAATGGCTCTTCTCCCTTTAGTTATACACAGTGTCTAAGAGGGTCTCTGTTCGGCTGAGAAACCCTTCGGAGGCCTGAGAGTCACCTGGAGGCCCAGGCTGGAGAAGGGGGACGCATTGCTCAGCTGGTGTCTGAGATACCTGCATCTTGTTTTGGTGTTTTATTTCACCAACAAAGCATTTACTTGGTGTCTACCTACAGATTTTAGGCTTTTTGTTAGTATCTATGGTGGAATACATGTAGCTGATTTATTAAAGGGAAACCGTCCTTCAAAGGCATGCCTTTGAAGGACAATAAGCACACACTGCAAACGTGCTTGGTGCCCTAGCAGGCTGGTGGTTCCTCTGTTAACCAGGGACTAATACCTAAGGAAGGCTCCAGGCCCAAATCTATTGTACAACGCTGTCTAGATTAATCTCCTTTGATTCGATCAGTTCATTGAGAAGTTAAGTTGTCTCATATGAAAAAAACAACTACTAGGAACTTTAAGGTAAAATTAGGTGTTTTCATGTGTTTCACTCACATGGCTTTCATGTTGAAAACATGACGCAAGACCTAAACTCCAGTGCTGGCCCTCTTGTCTGCTCATGGAAAGACCCTGTATTGCGCGTGGCAGGACCCCTCACAGGACCGCCCTGGGCAGATCAGCTGTTGACCCCACACCATTAGCCAGTCCACCCAGACAAGCCTGAACAACCCACTTCCCTGGCAGACACGCTAAACTTCAAGCAGCAGCTCACCGGATAGCTGATCGCAATCTGCAGCCATGTTGCTAGTGAAAGGGCATGTGACTTGCCGACATGCAGAGTGCTGCCCCAGTTGCATTAATAATCCCATGAGCACAACACTGCATAGCACCACCAGAGACTGCCCAATGGCCTACGGACAACTCGGCATACACTTTTCACATGTAATGCGTGCGGCGCTATGACTAGACTCTGAATGTCAGAGCCCAAAACCACCCAAGGGATGTACTTCCTCAGGTGCCTAACCGGGCAGCCAAGCCGACTTTGCTCAGTTGTGTTTAACCCACACGCATTCACATTTAAAACATACAGATACACATATGACCTCCCTGAGACCTGAAGCTCAAGAACCTAACTTCCTGTGGACTTTGTCGTTGATAATTTGTTTTAACTAGAGGCAGCTCAAACTCTCCTCTGATGCAGATTTGCATATGAGAGACATTCTTAGTTACCAGTTTCTGTTTTCCTTCAAAACACTGAAAGTGGAAATGCCAGAGCGTGAGAGTCTGAGGTTACTGGGAGGTTCCCCGTTGGAGCTCTGGTGACACGAAGGTGAGCAGTCTTTAGGAACGTGCGAGGCCAAAACTGATTCCTTGGAGAGATGCAGACAACTTGTGGAACTATATTTTAACACTTCTTAGTGTCAAAGCTCCGGAAATACACTTGTTATTTCACTTAATAGTGTTACTTCACTTAAAATTTTTTCACTGAGAAAAAACCCCTTTTAACAGAATCTTCACTTTTCTCCTTTACTAAGAAAAAAATGTGGGGGGAGTGGTGGGGGGGAAATGCAGACAACTGTAAATGAACAACAATGACGTAATGAACTCTTTAAAAAGAAAGAAAGAAAAAAAATGCGATTCAGGAAAACAGAATCTAAAAGAGTATTGATGACCTCACTTGGGCGTTAAAATATGTATTGAACTCTTTATTTCTTTCTTAAATGTCAAAGAAACTGAATTTCTCAAAAATACGGCCCTCTCCCCCGTAACTGTATGCCAGTCACTGCATCTAACTTCATCTTGGAATGACAGACAGACTTCCTTCAGGGTGACAGACCCCTTACGTATGCAGCTGCCTAACAGGTCTGTTATGATTTCGTGTGTATGCCAATCATGCATGGAGACTGAATTAATAACGGTAAAGACACATATGAACAGAGATGAACTATACTGGAGGGAAGTATGTGAGAGAAAAGAGTTAAATTTAGTCCAGTCAGTGCTGCACTTTTGAGAGACTCACATGTGAGAGAACCATAATGAAGGAAGAGTCCGAATGTCACTGCACTCCATGATACAAAATACAGAAAGCTAAATTCTCCCAAACAACAGTGCAGGACTCCTGCAGACCAATTACGTTACAGAACAGTTGCTAGGTGCAGCTCTCAAACCACTAAAAAGCAGCCCTGCACCAGTGATTGTGGGTATTTAATTTTAACCCTTGGCAGGAAGCAAAGAAGGCTGATTTTTCTCTTGTTCAGGAAATCAAAAACCGAGCCAGCCAGACTTCCCAGAGTCCCGGCACAGACCCATCAGTTTGGAGCTACTTCATAGGCACACAGCTCGAACACTCCAGGAGAGAAATCTACAATTTCCTAAACAAGGATTTTTAGGGGGTAAAATTCCCTTTCCAAAAAAAAAAAAAATCAAATTGGCAATCAAATGGGGAGGTCAGAAAGCAAACCACACACAGTCCAGATAAGCAGCAATGCCTGTTGTAAAATTCAACCCTTTGGAGACACAGGGGCAGAGCGCTACCACTTGAGAATTCTGCTTTATTGCTGAGCCAGCCAGAAAACCTTTTTTTTCTGTGTGGCTGCCATAGAGATAATGCCACTAGTGTGGCCCTGGGCTCTGAGAAGACAGCCCTAGCTCCTCCAGCCAATTAGGAGTGGCAGGGACCAGGCTGGGGCAGAGCCCCTGGCCGTGGCCGCTCGCACTTCCTTCTCGGCTGAGTGAGGAAGGAGAAAGAAACAGAAGACTGTGAGCTCCTCCAGGACACAAGGAATTATCACGGAGGGTGGCAGACTCCCCCCAAATGAAGTTCAATGAAAAACAGTCTCACCGCCAGAAGCCGAGGCACAAACAGACGATGCCCCATCCCCAGAAGTTCCAGCACGCGACACGCATACTCATTCACCAGCTTGGTCCTCTCGTCGTGCATGTCCTGGGACTTTCTGACAGGAGGTGTGAGCTTAGCAGCTGGGGCTGGGCAGGGCACCCCTTGTTCCATGAGCAGTACGTAGGTATCCAGAATGAGGAGGCTGGGTCTCTCATCCACAATTTTAAGAGGTGCAGTGGGAGGGGAGCCTCACTTAGGTCTCCCCAGGAGCACACAACAAGCAGTCGGTCTGTGCTGGGAATTGTCAGCTAAGGTCTCCACGAGAAAAACATTTTGGTTAAATTAGCCACAGCACAAGAGCCCCAAAGTAGACTGGAGAATAAAATCAAATACTGATCTCAGGGAAAAACGGCAAAAGCAATTGAATGCAAGAAAATGGCCAAGAGTGACGTAGGAGAGTTCAGATCCATGTGTCAAAATGTACAAGCTGCTCAGAAGGGTCTAGTGTGTGTGCGTGCTGTGCGTATGTGTGCCTGTGCCTGCATGTGTCTGTGAGTGAGCAGCCAGCAGCAGTAGCCAGGAAGCCAGGGCAGTTGTGAGGCTGCAAGGAGAAAAAGGATGAGCTCATTGCAATCCCTGATTCGTGACAAGCAGCGCTGCTGCCGCTGCTGCTGCTGCTGCTGCTGCTGCCACTGCCTCCGCCAACCGCCACCACCACCACCGCTGCCTCTCGCTGTGAATCAGTAATGAAGGGGTAGGCGAGGCAGGGGAGGGAAGAGGAGGCGGTGGGTGAATGAGCACGCAGAGCGTGTCTCGGGGGAGAATGCTGTAATAAGAAGCCAATGGCGAGCGTCAGACAGATGCGCTTCCCCTCCTGGTCCACCTTCAATCAGTGTTCGTCTGACAGCTTATGCTGTTGAATCCTAAGCCCACAGACAGAGGAACTAGCTTCTCCTAGCATGTGATGCTCACAGAGAAATCAGACAGCCTGCCAGCCAAGAGGCTGACCTTTACCACTCTCGCTTTCTAACAACGACAACAGATAAAAGTCTGATTTTATACTGCATATTCAAAGTTGAAAGCTCTAATCCTTATAAGCTTTACTGAAATCTCGACTGAAGAGAGGTTTAGGGAAAATGAGAGCGAATGGACTCAGCACCCAGGAGTGACACACCCTCGAGCTGACGTATTTGTGTGACAATGACTACTTACAATGCTAGGGTGCACAGGAGAATTTCAGCACTCTGGGAAGGCTGGCTGCAAGTCAGAAGGACGTGCTCTACAAGTACACAGTACGCTAAAACAAAAACCTACAACCTACTAATAACAGCGTATGTTTAAGGAACTACTAAAGTTGAGATTCTCAAAGTAAAAATAACTTTCTTAAGTCACAGACCTTGACAGACACTCAGTTAATAGTCCAAAACATTGTTTTGATCGACTCTGGTCACATTAACCCTTCCCTGCTGATATTATAATTGGGAAGTGCCCCTAGATGAAAAACTTCACAATCTCACAATTAAAGTGTTATATTAATTTACTAGATATAAATAAACAGTTGTAGCCAAATGAAGGCAAAAGGAACGGATCCCTTTTGGGACAGTTCCTTAACCTCAGTCCGACAGCTAACTACGTGCGTGCGTGCAGGATCCTGGGGTGGCAGCTCCACAGCCAGTCCCACGAGACCAGACCCGTCTCTCCAGGGCAGCGGCAGCACGGTGCCAGGTAAGCAGGCGCTGAGAGAGCCCAAGCAACTTCCTCCTGACCCTTAGTTCCCTGAAATGTCCAGACCTCTGCAGGCAGCAAGATACAAACATTTCTCAGAAGATTTCTGTGATCTTGGTTAGAAAAGTAGATTAATTATGGAATTGGGCTAAACGGAACTATGGCTATCCTTAGCAGAATATTGTTTCGTTTCTTTTTCTAAAATCTCAGGAAGACAAAAGTTTTCTTGGTTAAATACTTAAAGTATTAATTAACAAAATATCTAAAATATCTAAAACAGTATCGATATGTTTTCGTGAAGCCTTTATTTCTTCCAAAAAAATTTCTTTAAAAACCATACAAAGTAAAGATTTTAATGGAAAAAGATCAGAAGCATGAGAACGTTCTACATATAAAAATTCCAGGCCCTCAGGTGCTGGAGGAGGTGTCTGCCGGGCTACCAGGGTGGGGGCTGGCTCAGCTGAAGGCGGAGACTCGGGAGGAGGGAAGGGGTTCTGGGCTGCTCACCCCACCCTACACACACACACAAGCGTGCGCACACACACAGGGACAGCTCCATTTCTATCTTGTTTATTACACACTGAAGTTCAGCAGGAGATTCTGTGCAAAGAGACAGCTGCTGCTACGTGAGTGTAAAAAGTTCCTGCCACAGACGCTTCCCGTTTAAGGACAAGGGGACTGTTTCGACTCACGGAAGGAGGAGGAAGGAGGAGTTCACTGACCCCTCTGCCCACGAGATGTCTTTCTGATCACTGTTTTAGAAAGAGACGGGGGATGCTTTCGCCCACCTGTCAGAGAACCCTGGCAGAAGCCTGTCTTTTTCCTACGTAAACCAGAAACAAAAACCTCCTTGCCCCAAGGTTTCTGGTAAAAAGAAGTAAAAATGAATCCATAGACTTTGGAACTGTACGGTTTGGCTCTAATGCTACAAAAGAAGTTCAAACTGTATGCACGGAGTATTAAATGCTAATAGTTAACATGTGACATTTTAATGAGCAAACCAAGTTACACTTAAAACAGGTACATTTAACCAAATGCTGTGTGAGAGGCAACACTACAAATAAGCGGTCACGTATTTCAGTTTCCCCAATCTCTCCACCATGCTTCCCTAAAAAGTACATTATCCTCAAGGAGGTGCAGGGGCAGGAGCAGCCTCGTGCTCTGAGCAGCCGGCCCCTGCGGGGATGACAGCAATGGTGGTTGTGGGGCAGACAGCACGGGTCTGGGGTGTCCCCACCCCAATCAGGCTGAGGAGCGAGGGCTGCACCAGGTCCTGCAGAAGGCACTGGGGATTGGAGCAACGAGGAGCCTGAGGAAGAGCAAGCCCAGTGGGCAACTCCTCCCAGCTCCTGGACCAAGATCTTGAGCCAGGGGAGTCCCAGCTGGCACTGTGGGGGATGGAGAATACACAGCTGCTGACATGCAGGAGTGGATGCAGGTTCTTCATGTGCTGGACCCACCATTAAAGAGTGAGCATGAGGGTGAGGAAGGAGCCACAGCACTGAGCAACCACAGCCCCATTCCCGTGGGCCCAGAACATGCAGAGCTGGGGGAAAGCCAAAGGCTGGTACAAGCCTGCCGCGAGGGAGCTCCTACCTGGGCTGGGGTGATACCAAATGCCCCGGGGGAAGGTGTGGCACCCTCCAAGCCTGGCAGGCATCCCCAGCTGCCTCATCTCCCTGTGCTCCAGGCCAGAACCAGCAGTGAACGGAACGGAATGCATCCGAGGTTTCGCCGGTGTCCTCATCTCCCACCTCCATCTCCACACTTCAAGGTCAAACAGACTTCTCAGAGACCCACCGACTGTGCCGCCCATGTGGGGACATCCACCTGAGCCCAGCTCACCTCAGCATGCACCACTCTACAGAAAATAAGGTGCCCTGTGCACATGCAAAACCAACAAGAGCATCATCCTATTTTTCACAATGTCCACAACTTTCCAAACCTGGTCCTAATTCCAAGTTGGCCTTTGAGAATAGGCTGTTGGTAGATGTCAGGTAAAATACTTCTCTTAGGACATCACTTGGTGAAAAGAAAGAAGTGATGCCTGGAATTTTCAAAGCCCTGGAAGAGTCTTTGTCTCAGTAAGCATTTCCCATCTTTTACCAGCTCTCCAAATCATTCATTTATTGCTGATGAGACTCAACAATAAATCCAGCACACTTTTGGGAAAGAAAATTGGGAATTATAAAGTAATCCAAAATTGAAATCAATGATAAGAAAATGTCAGACCAGCAAAAAACACATTTTTTGGTATACCGCTGAATTTTAATAATTAGCTCCTGTGTACCATGAGATGAAAAGGGTCGAAAATCGCTGTTCTAAAGAACTGAAGCCTCACTCTGGAGGGCGGAAGCAGGGGACGGGGTGCAGTCCCCATCAGAGCCCATGCCTGAGTGCTCCTCCTGAGCCATACCGCCGTGGCAGGTATGGTCACTGGGCAGGACAGGAACAGACGTCCAATGTCAATGAGAAGCATGTTTTTTCATACATGGCACTGTGATAAAAACACTGAGTGCTAAGAAACACGCTAAGCGTCCCTTCAGGGGTCACTCATCTTGCAGGAGCTCACCAAGGAGGCTTTCCTCACACACGGATGAGGCAGGGTGTGCGGGCACACAGAAGGAAGGTCACACTGTGTGATGATGCAGTCATGCCTCTGTTGTCCACAGTGGATGCAGGCAGAAGTGTGCTTCCCTAGTGGGATGGCCTGGCCCCAAACCCAAGAGTAGTGAGGACTAAACCTATCTCTCCACGCAAAGGAGAGCATTGCTTAGTGCATCAGCTCTCAGTCACATTTTCTCGCTGTGTGACATGGGTAAGTTACGCAAACTCTCTGAGCCTCGGTTCATTCGCGATATCACCTACCTGGCCAGGCTGTTCCGAAAATTTAATAAATTAATGCACACACAGGACTCTCTCATGGTGCCTACCTAGCGCAGAGTGGGTTCTCGGTAACCGGTGATTTCCCCATCCGCCCAGGAAGTCACAAAGGAGGAGAGGACAAGTGTGAAATGCACTGTGTTCATTTGGGCTAGGGCTCAGAGAGGCAGGAAGGCCCGGCTGTATTAACACTAGAAAGAGAGTTAGCCAAGCACTGGTAGGACACTCCCTGAGACCATGTGCCTCTTCGGGTCGCGTGTCAGACTTAGCCACGCCAATAATAAGTAGCAAAGGGCCCACGCTGCTGCTAAAGTAGAAAAGGTAAAGCCGCAAACCTCATTCCCTAGCTATTGCTTTTTTGCCTGGTAGTCTACTTTTTAAGAAGATGAAGCCTGAACAATTTGGCAAGTTCCTAGGGTCCAACAAACAGGTCAGATGAAGATGACGGAGTCATGTCGGAAGCGTGGTCCTGGAAAACCCCCGAAAAACACAACTCACACGCTGCCAGTCAGTCTCGATTCTGCTCGGCGCTGTGCTATGCACGCGGCGGCGGAGAAAGCCCAGCAGCTGCCGCTTCCAGCTCTGTGGATGACGCACACTGCCTGACGACCAGGCTCAGATGAAAGGCACGGAGATTGAGCACACAGGTATTAGCACAGGGAAATGGGGCTCATTATTTTGCAGTTAGAGCTCATACACTGAAGGATTTGAGTAAAAATAAATGAAAATATGTAATTAACTGACACCATGGCGGGCAGTTCAGGTAACAAGTCTACAGGAACTCAAAGAAAAAAAGATTCCTGAATGTTCTGACCTCTTGTGAGACTTAAGGTGCAATGATCTTAAAGGAGTGCTTTGTTTTGTTTTGTTCTGAGAGAAGAGAGAACTCCCCTCCAGTAGAAGCAATTTAATACCTCCTGGAATAGTCACAGGAGCATCCTGTCACCTTCTCACCTACCCTGTGACCACATTCCAGTGTGACACCTGCACTAAGGCAAGCACTTCTGCAGTCTCTTTGAGAGCTGGTCCTTTTGCCTCTGCTTCCATATCTCCACTGACAATGAACTCCAAAGACTGCCTCTCTTGTTACTGGACAGTTACATTTGTTTAAAAAGAACTACTTATGGTAATCTAAAAATCTGAAACTTCTACTTACTGGATTGGGTTATATATTTAATAACAACACAAAATAAGTCTATTTTTCATGTGACATTAATTAAGGTATATGAAGAGAATCTTAATTTCCTTTCTTTCTGAGATAACTATCTCTGCCACTAACTGGGCCTCCCATGAGCTGGTTTCTGGACCATGCTAGACTGTTCACAGTCCTACCTCCTGTCCCAAGGACACGCCCTTTTTGGCCGGTGTCCCCCAAAGTACCACCCACACTGAAAAGGGTGCCCTAGAGAGCACAACAGAATCGTAACCAGTGTGCTGCTGTCGGACCCTGAGAAACATTGAAGTCTAACATGTTCATCCCACTGATGAAAGGACTGAGGCCCCAGGTAACTCAGGGACTTGCTCACGGTCATGAAACTGGTGTGAGGCAAAGCCAGGAAACCAAGACCCCAGGGCCCAGCTGCACGGTGAGGAAGCCACAGCCCCTGCCCTGTAATTTGCCGCCTTTCAGTGAATTAGCCCATTTAAAGAACTATCTTATTCGGGAGACTGTACTCCATCACTTCATTCCACAGGGAACTGGTCTGGAGCCTGGGCCGGCCCCTGGTAAGAAGGAATCGAAGATGCGTAGGTGTGAGTTGAGAGGGGGCCTCCGCAGCCTGCCCTGAGAGCAGTCACGCCTGATCTCACACCTGTGACGGTCCAGCATGCAGGCCTCCTTGGTTTTTAACTGAGAAGCACCTCTTCTTCAAGCAAACAGCTGGTAGGGGGGGCCACATCCCGGCAGCTCGGCCCCACGGTCTAGAGAAGAGCAGCTTTCTCAAAGCCACATTTGCAGTGTGGGCTTGACAATGGAACGCTGTTCCTTTCCTGCGTCCCCTTCCCTGGACGCTGTACCCTGGGCTCATCTTTGTTTCCAAACGTAGCATAAACATTAGTGGTGGGCTGTTCTTTAATTTTAAATTGATCAGATAAAAAGTACCACATACAGAATGTGAACTAGTCCTTGATCCTCTCAAGCTAGATCAGCATCTTACTTTTTATTTTTATATGTGAGTGTTGCCACCGCTGTTAAAAATAATGAGGTGCTGTGTTCACCCCGATGACTTGTAAATTGGCTCTACTTTCTCCCTCTGCTCCGTCTCCAGTTCTCTGTTCCCTTTGCTATCTCCGGCATCTTCACGTTATGTGGAATGCTAGGTGAAGTTTAACAGCTGTCTCTGTGAAAAGTAATACTTTCAGTGGAGTTATATGGGTCAGTCCATGTATTAGCAAGTGAATGTTCCCACAAATTGAATATGTCAAGATGGGGACTCTCTCTCTCTCTCTCTCTCCAAAAACATGTTCTGAAATACAGACGGTAAGAGACTGCGCGGCCAACCATTTTCCTCCTCCCCCCACCACCCATGTACTCGCTTTTGGTTTCGAGTGGGTCCAGGAGAATCTCAGAAGTAGCCACATAGTGAGATCAGGGGTGGTTTTCCCTCCACATTCACAGAAGGGGACCAGCTCCCTCCCCTCCTCCCTCCCGAGTTCAGCACTGACACATCTCAGTATTGCCACAGGCGGTCCTGCAGGAGGACAGTAACAAGGGAACACATGTGTACAGTTCTTCCCTGCCTGGTGGGCTCCTTTACCAGCTCATACTCATTTTTTTCCAAGCAGAGCTTAACAAAGCAACTTACACATCACAAACTCCTGATAAACATTTGTATCAATAATAATAGTTACCATTTATTCAGTGTTTATAAGGCCCAGGAACTATGCTAAAACTTTAGAGTATGCATTACTGCATTTAATCTGAACAACCAATTACACCCATTTTACGTAAGAGGCACCTGAGTTTTGAAAAGCCAAGTGACTTGCCCAAGATTATGTAGGTAGTAAGTGGGAACCGCAATAACAGTATTTTTGATATCTACACGTCTGACATATAGGTGCTTTAAATCTAACATGAGTTATTTGAACCAGCGAAGGAGGTAGGGTGAAGCTAGACCAAGAGGCAAGTCAAGTCAGGCAAATCAAAACAACAGGACCCCACAGTCACGTCGCTATGAATGTATGAAGGGACCAACGTGTCTTGGGTTCTAAAGAAATGACAAGATCAAAATCAAAGCGAAACCTTACACTCCAAGAGCAGTATCTGTACCCTGGTAACCCGAGCCACACACTTTTGTTCATTGCCACGGAACGTCCCAGTCACGAGATCAGCATCTCTCCCCCCACAGCTCCCAGTCTATCTCTCTCCTTACTGGACACAGGTGGCCCCACATGCAACTTGACCTCAGCATGTCCAAAGTCACTACGCTCCCCAGTGCAGTTCCTCCCTTACATTTCCTCTCCTGGCTAATGGTACCCTCATCCACCCAATGACCCCAGCAGACACCTGGTGTCACCCTAGAACCCTCCTAGGACCCCCTCCAACCCTGAGCCCATCACTCAAGTCTGGCTGATTTGACTTCCCCATTATTTCTCAAACTCTCTCTTCTCCATGCCCATCTCTTTCTTTTCTTTTTTTAAAAACTCTTTAAAAAATTGATTTGAGGAAGAGAGGGAGGAGGGAAGAGAGGAGAGAGAGAGAGAAAGAGAGAAATACCAGTTTGTTGTTTCACTTACTTATGCATTCACTGGTTGATTCTTGTGGGGCCCTGACCAGGGATCGAACCCTCAACCTTGGTGTATCGGGAAGATGCTCTAACCAGCTGAGCTGCCTGGCCAGGGCCCATTTCTTCCGATTTGAGATCAGCCCTCCATGTGATATGTCGGGACCTCCACCGTCTGCAATGCTCGAGTTACTCGACGTTCCCTGAACACAACAGGTAACTGCCTGCTTCCATGTCTGTGCTGTTCCTCCTTCTGGGGAACCCTTTCTGATTCACTTATCTTTTTCTAATCTGCCAAAACTCAACTATGATGTTGCCTCCTGCAGGAACCACTCCTCAACCCCCCAGGGTTGGGGGACATGGCCCTCCTCTTTGCTCTCTTCCCGCCCGTGCTGTCTCTAAGCACTTGCAGGCTTAGCCTTGAATGAGTTGTTCTGAAACTGATGCTTAGGGCCCCTCTCCGCTGCGATGGCACCCAGAGATAGGGAGTATGAGTTACCCTTCTTTCTGTCCCAAAAACCTGTCAGAGGCAGTTACTTCATGCATTGTGTTTGTGACTCCATAACTGTTTGTTGAAATGCTTCAGCATTCAACATGGATAAAATATGATTATTCTGCACAGAGGGGTACACGTGTCTCTGATGAGCTTTGCCGGCACTTTACGAGTTCTGAGACTTGAGAAATACTCTTCCTTCTTTCTGGATTGTGTTCCTCCATCCATTTTCCTTCCAAAATTTTAACAATCCTTCCAAAGGTTGTCATGAAAGAACAAAAGCTGGGATATCAGAGAGACCTGGACTTAAAACCTGGATTTCATGTCCGGGAGCTGTGTGACTTCAGGAAAGTTAACCTTTCTGACTCATTTTTTGTTAAGAAAATGAGGTTTAAAATGGTAATCTTATGAAGCTGCTAATGCTATTAACCTCTGTGACATTCGTAGCTTGGGAAACTGGATGACAATAAAGATATTAACTAATAGGGTAAGCACTGGGACAGAAAAAGATGAAGGATGGATAGGGTTGGCAAGGAATTTGTGGCCATCTGTTGGAGGGGTTCCATGGGCCATGGGAAAGGTAGTCTGGAACCAAGGGGTGGGTTGAGCAGTCATCGGTAGGCCAGGGAAGGCGAAGAGGGAATGACGAAGGTCGACTAGGGGACATAGAAGAACCATGACGAGACGTTCTCATATGCCTTGCTATTCTTCTGAATTTTCCCAGGTGCCATTTACTAACGAGCTGTAACTACCTCGCCAGACAGCAAGTTCCTGAAGGGCAGGCATTGCATTCGCTCAACTTACCAGTCTGTTCCCAGCACCCATGCCTTGACCACGTGAGGAAGGAGCTCAGGAAATAATTACTGAGTCGATGGATGGCTATCACATAATCCTCACCAATTGGGTGACCTACATAAACAGTAATGTGAGAATGCAAATTCCTTGTGCAAATGTGCTGAGGTTGGGGGTAGGAATAAAAATCTCACGTGTTCCTGTGGTGTGTCGGACATTGTACCACCCACTTCCACGCACAATTGCATTTCATTCTTATCATGTGTTCTAATAAAATCATCACTGAAATAAATGATTTGCTCATGGTTTTTCAAAATCAGTGTGCTCCATCTCTCCACCATCCTTGATTTCTCAGTTTCCCTCAGCCTTCTACATTCAATTTCTCTCCACGTCCCGTCAGCCCTATCTAAAAGTTCTCTTAGATTTGTCCTCTTTTTCCATCTTTGCTGTCTGCCACATTTTCCTGCTTGTCCTGCTGAAGTAACGTCCGAACTGGTCTCCATGTTTCTCTTCTCGCCTCTTTACAATTCACATTCCACGCACCCGAATTCCCCCACCAATGCCTTAAAACCATAAATCACATCAAATTTCTTCCTGCTTAAAACCTACGCTGTCTTCCCATTGTACTCAAGTGTCACTGCCTTCCCACTGTTTCTGTGTCTCTGCTGATCTGACCCCTGCCTACGTCTCCGCCCACATCTCCTTTCTCTTCATATCTTGCTCACTATGCTCCAGTCACACTGGCCTCCTTTCTGTTTTGAACATAAAAAGCTTTTTCTGCCTCGGGGACTTTGCACATGCTATTGCATCTGATCATTATTTGGCTGGCTCCACTGTATCACGCACTCACGTGCTACTTTGCCCCCAGAGGTCTCGTCTTGCCATCTGACCCAAGCCAGGCAGTAACACAGGAGAGTCCCTTGCAGTAGTCCTTTCATGATGTCTGTCACGACTTGCAACTGTTCGCTTCTTTCCCATGTATTATCGCTCTTTCTCATTAGAAAATACCAGGGCAAGGACCACAGGGGAGAGGAGACAGAGCTTTATCAACAAGTTATTAGAGAAAATATAAAAATAAAATAAGATTCTTGTCTCAGCCTCTTCCACTCATTCAATCACTTTTATTTTAAAAGATTATTATTTTACAAGGTCATTTTAGTATTTCTTTTCTTTAGCCACCAGAAGTCAGCTTAAGTGACCCCTTGGCATTTAAAGATTTAGTATTCATTCCTTCTGCTCTCCTGGAGAGACCCCACAAGGTCACAACATAGCAACTTTGGTTGCTGAGGAATGAATTTAGTTACTCATTCCCATATAGCAGTTGGTAGGTAGGCTTAGCTATAGTTGTTTTCTTCTGTTATTGTATGTTCCGATGGCAAAGCAGTTATTTTACCTCAATTTTATAAATGAAGTGAGTTAAAAATTGTAGCCGTATTAAAAAATTAGGAAATTTAAGAGCAACTTAGAATATAACTTCATGAACGCTGAGCTGTTTTTCCTCTCTGAAGCGACGTCCACACACGTTAAATAATGGGACCTCACTCCCACCAAAGCGGCCTGCCCAGGTAAGTGCACCGTGCCACGACTGAGGCCAAAGGTTAACCTGTAACCATTGCGAGGACTGGCCAGGAACAAACACAGAAACCCTTTTAGACAGCGAGGAGCTGAGTCACCATGGTTTTTGCTAAAGAGAGAGGCTTCTATATTTAAAAGCAAAGATATGATAATAATTGGTTTTTAAAGTGTCCTGCAAACTTTGGATAATATATGCTGTATAACTATCAACTACTTGAAGGAGGAGAAGAAAATTAACAACACAAAACAACCAGGAACAGCCCTCAGACCCACCTCTCTGTGTGCAACTGTGAGCCCAGAGCGGTGCTTGGTTCCGGGTAGAAGACAAAACTGGCACGTGATGGGGTCTCTATTCTCAACGGCAGCAGACTTTATGGCAGAAACAAGACACAAGGCTGAACAGCTGGGGGCCCCATGTGACAGTGTGTGATACTGTGCCCAGGAGGAACAGTCGAGGCCAGATTACAATGGAATTGGAATGCCAGAGGATGGGTTTACAGAGAACAAAAGACAGGTACACACAATGAAGACAGCGCTTCAGGAAGAGTGATCTGCTAGCAGAGGAGAGGGCCAGGGAGCTTGAGAGAGGAAGAGACTGAAGGCAGACAAGTCATAAAGCTCCTGCAGTCAGCCAAGTGTGAGAAAATGAGAGCCTGGACCAGGTGGTTGCCATGGAAACAGATCCATGCTGAACCTGAGAAGCATCATGAAGGAAAAAAACAGCTCTCTGCTCTCTTTGTGTAACTTTCTGTGTCCACATGGCTTATTATGCCCTCCTTTATATAAATCACTGATACACAACGGCCAGAGATAGCATTCTTTACCAAGTCAGGGAAGGGCACACCCCACGCCCCAGCACAGATGAGTGCACTGGCTCTGCCAGAGTTGCTGACTTTGAAGCACGAAGTTCGGTTACAAGATCAATCGGTTTGGTCACTTTCTCTGAAAGTCTAATTATTAATGGAGTTCAAACCATCATACATTAAGCTGAACCTAGCAGCAGCTGATCTGGTAGCCCTAGGCACAATTGCCTAGTGACACCTGGGTTAAGAGGATGAGAAAGAGAAAAGTGGAGAAGAGCAATGACTCTTAGTGTCCATCATCCAGAACATCCCCTGGTGGCATCTGAGAAACGCTGCTCAGTTGGCCCCTCCCTGCCCACCCCTGGTGTCACAATCTTGGTTAAAGAAGCCTTCCTTATTTCTCCTCTCGACTATTCGTTCATTCTAATAGTCTCCTAACTAGTCTTCATATTTATTAGCAGTGTCCGCATTTCATCTCTCTCTCTTTCTCCAAAACTGTCTTCCTAAAACACTATACCCAACCATGTAACTGTTTGAAGGTACCCTCTGGACCACAGGTTCAAAGGTTAGCACACGACCCTAACCATAAGACACACTTCTGCAATCTAGACCTCACCTACCTGCCCAATGAATACATCTATCACCTTGACACCTCACATGCAATTTTCTCATGGAGCTTCCCAGGCATGCAATGTTTGGTGATGCTTCTGTTCTGAACACATGCTGTTCTCATTGCCCAAAATATCATTCCTTCTCTTGCTAAGCTTTCAAGACTCATATGTCATTATCTCTTTCAAGCTGTCCCTGTCATACCTCCCTCCTCTGCCTTCACACCTGTGCCGCTTGCTCGTGACTGTGCAATAACAACTCTCAGACAACAATTACTTGTAGTCCTGTCTGTCTCCTCCATCTCTCCGCAAACCCCTTGGATGAACTACAACCTACCCATCTCTGCGTCTTCCCTACCAACAGTTCCTCGTCACTGTGGCCACAGGTCATTTAGGTGGATGTTGAATAAATGAATAGATGATGTTCAAATGAAGAAGTGAGTTATAAGCAGAATTAAAGTATGGGCTTAATTTTTTTAAATGCATGCATTAAACTAGGGGATGGTAAGTGTGTTTCTCTCTTATTTACTATCTAAATTAGTAAGAAGAAAAGTCCAAATGAAAACAAGCACAACGTTTATGGATTTCTAAAAGAGGGGAGGGAAAATGCTGACAGATAATAAAAGAGTATCAAAGCCAAGAGAAAAATCAATGAAACTCACTGTTATTTAGCATTATACTCAGTACCAGTTGGTAGTCACTTGAGAAACAAGTGTATTTGACTTGGGAGTGCGGGGGCTCTCGTCACTGGACAGGCTAGTTCTCTGGCAGTGGATCAACAGACCCACAGACTTTGCAGGATGGACACAAACAGGAGTCCATGGCATTGCTTTAGTTTGGATTTCAATATGTAAAATACGTTGGGGTGGGAGAATGTTAAATAAAACAGGATTTCCCACCTCACATGGAAACAAAGCATATGTGTTAATGGAAGTAGTAATATGTTTGCCTATTAGGAAAATCAAATCATTAAAGTTTTCAAACAAAGAGTTCTTTTTTAAAAAAGATTTTATTTATTTACTTTTAGAGAGCAGAAGGGAGGGAGAAAGAAAGGGAGACAAACATTGATGTGAGAGAAAAACATCGATTGGTTGCCTCCTGCATGCGCCATGACCAGGGATCGAACCTACAACCCAGGCATGTGCCCTGACTAGGAATTGAACTGGCAACCCTTCCGTTTGTGGAATGATGTCCAACAAACTGAGCCACACTAGTCACGGCACATACAAAGATTTCTAAACAATGCCAACATACACCCGAACTAATAGTAACATAAAATACACTTTTAAGAAAACATCTGATTGACAGGTCTGTTTGCTCAAGAAGGCAGATGCTTGAATTTACTATAACAGGGTTAAAGTCAAACTGAAGAAATGACATGGAAACCACTGCGGTGAGTGGAAGACACTTCTGCGTGTCTCTGCACAAGCTATTATATTTAGAGAAGATAAAAACGACAAGTGAATGGGTAAGATGTTCGGAATGGAATTAGCCAGGCTAGATAAACAAACTGATCAAAGGATTAAGTTCCGATGTCCAGTTGCTGTACGTTTACGTAACAGCTGACCCTATAACAACACGGGTTTGAACAGCACGGGTCCACTTATATGCAGATTTTTTCAATAAATATTGTAAATGTGTTTTCTCTTCCTTAAGATTTTCTTACTAACTTTTTCTTCTCTTTATTGTAAGACTACAGTCATAATATGTATAACAACACAGAAAGTGTGTTGATTGACTGTTTACGTTATCCATAAGGCTTCTTAGTCAACAGCAGGCTATTAGTAAAGTTTTGGGGGAGTCAAAAGTTACATGCAGATTTTCGACAGTTTTTTAAAGCTGGACTTGAAAAATGTATAGATTTGGAAAGGCTGAAGGGCTCTTATTCCCAGACAGAAAGCAGACATGTCCAAGGTGTGCATCTACTTCCAATTTAGCTGGATATGTGAGGTTAGAAACATCCATTGTAAATAGGAGGTGGGGGGCCTCCAGGACTAGACTAAGGTATCTGAGCTCACTCTTCAATCTTTAGGAGTCAGTGAATTTCTATTAAATACAGGGAAAAAAATAGAGATGGAAACAATGTCTCAAGCCATACTTAACACTGATAATTTTAATTGAGGGCATGATTATTTAAATTAAAAAATTTAAATTCAGGAAACATGGGACTTTTGTACTCAAAGGAAAGGAGTTTTCTGCATACATAATCTGTGTGGAAAAATCTGTACCTATTATATGAACAATTAACAAATAATAATCAAAAGAAACAAAGGTTAATGTGATTTTCTTTTTCTCTAATATAAAAATCGAAAACAAAGCACAGATCTTTAGGAAAAAATCAAAACTACCTTAAATATTGCTGTAGATGAGATGCAACCTACTGCGACAGAACAACTGGATAAAGGACAGGTTAACCCTTTAGTCCTTTGCCACCCTGTGCATCAATTGGGGCACTAGGGATGCCTGCTGACGTGGAAATGCACTCATCTCTCTGGGGGATAAAAGCAAGCTTCAAACTGGCTTTAAGAAACAAACAGTGTAACTGGAGAATGCAGGACATATACCTACGAAACATTTACACCACACGAAATGGTATGTTAGCGTCAAAGTGAACAATACGCTTTGTAATTGCAGCAGGCACTCGTTTCCGGCAGAAGGGGCCAGGAACCATCCCATAAAGGAGGTAGTGCTTAAGCCAGAACACAGGGGTAGGGAAGGCTCTGTGTAAGTGGAGAAAAGGGGACAGGACATGTGACAGCGAGATGCTTTCAGGATACAGTGCTAGAGTTTAGCTCAAAGGCTTTTGATGGGAGAATGAAAAGCTGAATAAAGCATAATAACCGAGGCTGCGGTGCACAAGCGTGCAAATCAGACTTTGTCAATGGCGTCCCTGAGGTGTGCCGTACATAAGACGCCTTACCCACATATGAATAATGATGATGAAAAAGAAATACCAAGGGCCTCTGAAGGTTTTCTACAGGGTGGCAGAAGACACAAAATTGGAACTTGAGCTAGGACAAAATTAGGGATTATTTTCTTTGGAAAATGAATTTATGCAATGCAAAAATGCAGAAGCCCCAAAGACTTGTCTATTCCTAAAAGCTGAGGAGGAAGAGGAACCCACCAAAAGGATGGCAGAGAAGTAAGAAGGGGCCTGAAGAGCACAGAGCTATGAGAGAACAGAACAGTGCCACATCTGCAATGCCCTTTCCCCTGATTGGTCTAACAAGAGAGTTGTGACAACGGAGGGATAAGCCGTGAAAACTCTTGTTCTTACGTTCCATCTGTTCTTCTACTCCATCTGTCCTTATATTCTTATGCTGTTGTTCTCAGCAGTTTCTCTGTCTTAAGACACAAGATTAACTGACACTCTTTCAGTTGTTGGAATTTAGCACTGATGTGACCATACTTCCATTTCCTTCAGTTATTAAAAATTTCAAGCTGCAAAATTAAAGGTATTTTTAAAAGAGGTGCTACTGAATAGGTACAGGGCTTTTCAGGTAATCTCTTTCTTCTTGGGTGAGTTTTGGTGGTTTGTGCTTTTCAAGGGCTTTATCCATTTCATCTAAGCTGTCAAATTTACTGTCACAAAATTGTTCACAATATTCTTTTATTATCTTTGTTAATGTTTAGAATCTATAATCATGCTATCTTTCTTGTTCCTGTTATTGGTAATTAGTATCTTTCTACTTTTTTTCCTGGTCAGTCTGCTTTGGAATCTTATTAGGTGTATAAATGTTTATCATCTTGATGTGTTTTATACTTGTCTGATGTATTTTTTCCTTTTTCCTGCTTCTTTTACACTGAATAGTTTTTTTTATGATTTTCATGTATTTCCTTTGTTGATGTATTAGCTATAAGCTTTGTTACTAGAGCGGTTGCTGTGGGGTGGCTTTAACCTACCACTGTCTATCTCCCAGTGATACTTTACACATCATGTGCAGCAGAAGTGCCTTTCAATGGCTTCACACCATTTCTTCCTTTTGTTCTGTTGTTGCCACACATTTCTCTTACACATACATTATAAACCCCCCAATTCATATATTTTTGTTTAAACAGTGAATTATATTTTAGAGATATTTAAATGACAAGGAAAGTCATGTGTTCATCCATATAGTTCCCATTTGCATTGATCTACATTCTTTTGTGTAGAACAGATTCCTATTTCTATCAAGTGTCATTTTCCTTCAGTCAGAGAATTTCCTTTAACATTTTTAGCAATTCTGCTAGTGATGAATTCTTTCAAGTTTTAATGCTTATAAAAGTATTTTCCTTTAGTTTTTAAAACTTTTTTTTAATCCTCACCCAAAGATATGCTCACTGATGTCAGAGAGAAAGGAAAGGAGAGAGAGAGAACACCAGTTGGCTGCCTCTGTATGTGCCCTCACCAGGGACTGAATCCACCACCTTTCTGGTGTATGGGACAATGCTCCAACCAACTGTGCCACCTAGCCCCTTATTTTTAAATGACAGCTTCACTTTTGGGTGGGATCAGTACTTTAGAATGTTGTCCCGGTTTTATTACTTGCACTGTTAGTACACAGAAATCTGCCGTAATACTTATCTTTGCTCTTTTGTAGATGTTGTGTCTCTTTGGCTGCTTTTAAGATTTCCTCTTCATCACTAGTTTTGAGCAATTTGATTAAGACATGCCTTCATATAGTTTTCTTCATGTTTCCTTTGCTTGGGCTTCATTGAATTTTTAGATCTGTTAGTTTATAGCTCTCATCAAATTTGGAAAAACATCAGCATTATTTCTTCCCATTTTTCCCCCTTTCCTCCTTGCGTCTTCTTTAGGATCCCAATTACAAATCCAGGAGGCCTTCAGAAGCATGTTACAACTCACTTCTTTCTGTTTTAATATTCTTTTTTGTTTATATTTAATTTTGAACACTTTTGATTGCTATGTCTTCAAATTCATTAATCTTTTCTTCTGCAATGTCTCATCTGCCATTAAGCCCACTCAATATATTTTTAGTTCTATTAAACATGGTTAAACATTGTACTTTTATCTATTAAAATTCACTTTATGCCTTTTTATATCTTAAATTTCTCTCCTTAACTTTTAAATATATGGAAAAAACTTATAATTACTATATTAATGGTACTGCTAATTATGATATCTGGCCTATTTTGATTGGTCGGTTTTTCTCTTTGTGATGGATCGAAATCTGCTTTGACCACATTAAATTAAAATGACTCTAAGATATTCTAAGCAATGTTGAACAACCATGGGTAATTTTGTCTCCCCACCTCCAGGGAACATCTAATAATGTCTGGAGACATTTTCATTTGTCTCAAATAGTGAAGTGTTACTGGCAACTGCAGGTACAAGTCAGGAATACTGCTAAACATCCTGTACTGCATGGGAGAGCCACCTACAACAAAGAATGAGCTGGCCCGAAATGTCACCAGTACTGAGTCAGAAACACCCTGCTGCAGAACGACTGGATGAACGGAACTTGGGTCCCTGAAACATCTCGTGGAGCTGAGCTGCATAGAGGCCTGGACCACAGATCTCTCTATAATCTGTCGCATAAAAAAGAAAAAAAAACCTCTTTCTTACTTAAGCTACTGTATTTTGGGTTGACATGGCAGTTCAGCTTATCCCCCAATACAGAAACCGGCACCCAGAAATGAGGCGCTGCCAAATGAAAACTTACACTGAGTTTCTTGGCTTTGTGGTTGAGGGAAAGCAAAGGGGAGAAAACAAACCCTGCAGGCCGGAACACTGGTGATCCATTTTATGCCATGTCACAATAGTGGTAAAACTGTCGCCTGTGATAACTTCAAAGGAGACCATGGATGTGTCTGTGATACTTGTCGCTCTAGAGAAAGTGATCAGAAAACGGTCTATAACCTACACTGATCAAGTACAGTGATTGGAGGCCACAGGGTTGAAAAATCTAGTTTGTTCCCAGAACAAAAGGATAAATAGCTTCTACATTTTTTCACAATTATCTCTAAGACATCTCAGCCAAAATATAGAGCCAGCCAAGAGGCAAAGATCCCATTAAGAGTGTCACCTTCCCACCTACTCTGTGGCTGGCCTCAGGGCAACCACTATTACATGGGGAAGAAGAGAATGGGCCACTGAAAACAGACAGGCAATACAACAGGAAGGCTTAAGAACTATGTTTAGGAGAAATCTTTGGGTCTGTTCACTCATAATGAACTAACTGGAAGCAAAAAACCAAGGCTCACAAAAATATGAAGGGAACTAATGCCCAAAAGAAATCAAAAGGCTTGCCTACAAAGACCTGTATTTGTTAGGTCACCAAAACTACTCTCAGGCTTTCAACTCTCCACAAACAGGAAGCAGCTGTGAAAACCATACAGCTCCCCCGGAGGATGTACGCTCTAGCACTGACTTCAGATGTCACCACGAAGGACAGTGGATGACAGAGGGGCTCCTAGAGCTTTGAACCAAGGGGGAGCCAGATGGGCTAACCAAAAAATCTTCTCTAATGCTAGAGCAAGACTCCTGTGAATTCCTAGGGACCACTGACTGGGAGGTGTTTCCCATTCTTCCCTTTTCCAAATGGGAGCTTTTACACCTATTACACGCTTCCCTACACTTTAGTGCACAGAATGTGATGTGAGCAGATACCTTGTCAGTGGACTGTGAGGAACCATCCCAGAACCAAGACACAGGACTGTGCCTCATCTAGACACCCTTGACTTTGAGCAAATGACGTAACTGAATGAGGCCTTTGATGTCTCCCTTGGGAGGGAGGAAGTGTCTATCTGCAGGACCAAAGGTGATCACAGATGCTGAATAGCCGAGGGGCACACTAGGGCAACTGCTAATCGTTCTGTAAAAGGCCGCCCTTCTCCTACAGACAGAGAGGTCTACGGGGCACTGTATTGCCCAGTTCCCCTGCAGCTAAGCATGGCTATGGACAACATTTTTGTCCCTGGAACATGAGCAAAGCAGTATATTCAATTTTTGCTTATAATTTCCCACTTCCTCTGAATTAGAACTTGGATGTGGCACTGACCTAGTTTTAACCACGTACATGAAGACAACATCCTAGGAGATGGTGAAGCAAAACACTTATGCCACCAAAGCCCCTGAGTGGTCCCATAGAGCTGAGCTGCCTGCTTTTGGGGGCCAGCCCTCCTCCTTGTGGACTGGTGTGTGAGAAAAAGAAACTATCTTATTTAAACCACTTTATTTTTATGGGTTCTCTTTCACGTGCTGTCTCTCTTTATGAAGCAGCTTGGCCTGTTCCCCAATTAATCGAGGTTACATAGGCCACAAGGAAAAGAGTTTGTTCTAAATTTATTTGGCTTTGCCCAAATCAAATCTCCTTAGTCGAGGGAAAGAAACAAAAGAGAAGCAAAGAGCAGTGATATGGGTTTGGGGTTATTGTATTCCCAGTAAAAGGAACATATCTCAACCTTTTCTCAACCTGCATAAACCAGGTAGCAAATGAATCTTTATATGCTTCAGCTGAATGTCCTCTGACTGGTGATACTATTGTGATAATATCCATTGATCCCGCAGTGAGTCCTCAACCCTGTCAGCACCTGAATGAACAAAATTAGTCTATTTCATGCTGAAAAGCAATACTAGCCACTCTTACAGATAAAAAGGGTCATAAAAACTTATTGGGCAGTGACATCTTCTGAGAAGAGTCTCCTGATAGCATCGCCCTGTGGTCAGCGCACACACAGTGATTGGTCAGAGTGAAATAAAGTTTGAAAAGGGCATTAATCAGGATTCAGGGATGACTTCATACAGCTCAATGGCTGTGAAAGAAGAAATGGACAGGCAGAACTCTGGAATCAAATATTATTCTGGCTAGTCAAGAGTAGAGAATATTCAAGTCCCATGATCATTCTTAACAGAGAGTTTGTTTTCATTGGCCTAAACTCAATTATTTGTTGACACTGCAATGGCTCCTAGTTGCTCTGGCTCTGCTTCTGTCCTATTCAGTGACATTTTAAAATTGGGACAACCATCTTTGAACGGGCAGTTGATGGGGTTCAGAACTCACGACCCCCAAATACGGCACCTGGGCATATTGAATAGTTGAGGCTGAAGGAGATGATAGAAGCGGAAAGGTCCCTCTGCCCTTTGCTTGCCCTTCTCCCCTGAGGCAGGTCCTGAGACTCTCCTGTGAGTGGGCCCTCCCTCTGCCCAAAGGAAAGAAACATCCTCATCTCCAAGACACGCAGATGCTGAGAACACACACGGACAGGCCTTGCAAAGTTTCCCAGCTTATTACATTTAGCTCATGCCCCCTCCGTCCTACCATGTTTTTGCACGATTGTCCACTCTTCATCAAACCCAGCGTTGAAACACACGTTTAATCAGTTCTCCAGGCCTTCCTTTCCTTTGGAGGGCTCCCATGTCACGGAAAATACATGAAATAAATCTGTATGCTTTTTCTCCTGGTAATTTGCCTTTTCTTGTCACTTTAATTTTAGATCTGGTCAGGGATCCTAAGAGGGTTAAGGAGAACATTTTCCTTCCCTACACAGTCTTCCAAAAACCTGGATAAAAAACTTCCTTTTCATGCACAGCACGATGTCAGCGTGGACTCGCGACACGGAAGCTGATTTCACTACCATGCGAAGGTCTCCTGCTCTACAATGTGAGTAAGCACGGAGTTTCGAGTGCCAGCTGCTGGAGCTGGGTATCAAGTGGGCACAGCCATCTCTTCCTCACAGGCTGACTGTCAGGTTTCTCTCTCTCTCTCTCTCTCTCTCTCTCTCTCTCTCTCTCTCTCTCTCTCACACACACACACACACACACACACACACACACACACACACACACACACACAGTTGAGTGGTTGAGGACACTGGCTCTAGAGGAAGGTCGGCCCAGTTCTGAGTCTGGTGCGCCCACAGAACTGGATGACTTTAGTCAAGTTACTAAACTTCTCCAAACTTTCGTTTCCTCATCCGTGAAGGGGGGATACAGACTCATCCTACCTTTGTGGGATTGCTGTTAAAATTCAAGATCGCAGAAACTGGTAGAAAAATCTGGTCAAACTCACAGAAACAGAAGGCAGAATGACGACTGGGGGGATGGGGAGGAACTGTGTCGTGGGCTTGGCGCCGCAATCTGGGAGGACGAAAAGGCCCCAGAGAAGGATGGGAGTGACGACGGCACGACAACGTGAACATGCTTTGAACCGTGTGCTCAGAAATGGCTATCACAGTCACGACAATAACAACAAAGGAAAACACGGAAGGTCACGAAGGGTACTTTCAAAGTGCTTAGCACAGCACCAGCCATGTTTTACGTGCTGAACAATTCATTGATAGATACATTACACTAATTTGATTCATTAACTATGTTTGAAATGCATCTGAGAGTTCATCGCAGATGGTAAATGCTACACAATTATGTAATTATTGATAAGAGCTGTCAGATTGTTAAAATATGGACCCAACATATTACCTGAGTGTCTGGAGACCCCTGGTCAGAATAATGGCAGTACAGAGGCGTGTGCGCTACCCACACCCCCGCACACGCACACACACACGCACACAGAAATGTTTCACTGACTGAGAACAAATGGCTTGTTCATTTTCAAGGACAGTCGGTGATAATGGGCCCTTTAAGCAGGATTGAAAATAATTTGCAGGTATTATTTTTAACTATCATAGACTATTCTTTGGTTCGTAATTTTATTATGTTGCTCCGCAAACTCTTTTTTGTAAGATACAAAGATTCTATTCAGCCAAGCATTTAAACAATAAATCGTTTAATTACAAGATGACTCTTATCTCTTCATGACAGGACTGAGGTGGTCGTCTGTAGCACATACAGTGTGTGTGTGTGTGTGTGTGTGTGTGTGTGTGTGTGTGTTTACAGGGTGGGCAAAAGTAGGGTTATAGTCATTCATATGAAAAATAATACAGTCACTAAGTAATAACACAAGAGCAAACTCTGTTTCATGTACTCACAACTGTAAACCTACTCTTCCCCCACCCTGTGTATGTGCAAACTGAAGATACACTAGAAAAAGGTTCAAAACAAACTGAACATTCAAACTGTGTTGGAAGGGGAAGCCCAAATAAAGCAACACCCAAGTCACAGAACTGCTGTGCGGCCCAGTAGCTTCTCCTTCCAAAGGAGCAGTGCTTTGCTGCCACCAACAGGACATGAGGCGTCCCCTCACGGAAGTCACAAAACTAACTCAATGTGCAAAAGTCACTGCCAATCCAGAAGACTGTGCGTATAAAGAACCCTTACCATGCGACAATAAAAACCCCAGATAACATAAGTAAAAACTGGGCAAAAGATCTGAACAGACAGGTCTCAAAAGAAGATATACAAATGGCCAATGAGCACCTGAAAGGACGCTCAATGCCATTAGCCATCCATGAACTGCAAATCAGACCACAGAGATTCTGCTTGATGCACCCTAGAGCGGCTGTAACGATGGCTAGCAAGGACACAGAGAAATCGGAACCCTCACTGTTTCCACTGCCTCCTATTTATCCTGCTGGGGTGGGAGGGATCCCTGCCCTAGGGTGATGGAGAGAGGCAACTGTTGTGACTTGACTGAGAGAGTGCAGTGAGGGTGGCGGGGGAGGATGAGGAGAGGGCTAAGCTTGGCCAGACCACGAAACCTCGTGCGCTATATTTATCCCCAGTGGCGAAGTTCATCCCAAGAGCAGTGGGAGGCCACTGAAGGAGTTTAGGCAAGTGGTGAGTTACTCTGACCCACCTATGTGGGCCCTTCCCTACTCCTAGACCCGGCTGTACTCCCAGCACAAGCCTCTGCAGGCCTCTCCCACCTACTGAACGGTCTTGTGCACACCAGCATCGCTCCCTCCCTCCCTGCCTTCCTGTCTTTCTCCAGGTCCAGCTACTTGGCCAGATCTGGCTCCCTGTTGGCACGGCAAAACCTACCACAACGCCCTGACCTGCGAGCCTTTCCTCCCGCCACAGCACTTCTGCTTCATGCACACTGCATCTCTGTGCTTGCCATGGTTCTGGGCTACGAACTGCAGGGCTAGAACTCAGGCCGCACGGGGGCCCGCGTTTCTGTTAGTGCGGTCCACTGACCAAGTCTGCCTCTGAATCGGGCTCAGTGAATATTTGTGGAGCAGTTAAGTACTAAAATTTGTTTTAGAAGGACAAGTGTGGTGGCCATGGGGAATGAACTGGACAATGGTCACAAGTAGATGGAGGAGGCACAGACATCACTTCTCTTAGCTCCACTGCTAGCACCACATCCCAGCCACCGACCTCGCGTTGTAAAGGTGGCGAAACGACCATTTATTTCCCCAAGATCACTGGATAAACTGTGGGAGATGAGATGTGAACTCAGCCCAGCTCCAGCACCCACGATTTTAAATACTACATGTGTGTAGTGACACCGAAAGATACTTATAAAATATCGTTACATGCAAAAGAGTCTTGTTCAATAGCATTTCTAGAGAAAATAAATAAATGTTCATCCTTGCACAGTGTTCTTCTCAGTTTATCTCCTGCCTCCCCATCTTACCCACAGTCCCCAAACCCACATCAAAGATGCATATGTACACATACCTATCTAGGCAGGTAGTAGGTAGTGCATATTCACAGAGCACGGGAGGAAGTTAAAGATACATATGTACACAAACCTATCTAGGCAGGTAGTAGGTAGTACATATTCACAGAGCACGGGGGGAAGATGTTACACCCAATCTTACACCCTCTGGAGGTAGGAAGAAGAGTGGGCTTTCTTTGCCCCTGCAATGTCTACATGCATATTTAAGACACAAAATGAGCCTGGGGAGAGGGGAGAAAAACATCCGTCATTTACTTTTAGCCACCGTCTGAAGGCAAAGAACCTATTCTGACGGAAAACTCCCTCTGCCCGTCTGAGGCGGCTAAGACTAGTGCTGACTGAGCATCTGCAGCCTGTTACAACGCCTGTGCTACTACTGAATGCTTCATAAAATAAACGAACAAGGTTTGGGGGACTAACATCCTGAATGGGTGGCCGATGCTGCCTGCGACAGTGAGTCCCTGGAGCTCAAGAGCTTTCCAGGCTCCTGGAAGACTACTTCTACCCCGAAGAAAGTAGCTCCCATTGGGAAAGGAAGTGTCTTTAAACCATTCTGAGCAACAGAAACATTCACCTGTGTCTGTGCTGTTTAAAAATACTACAAAACCCAGTTTTGTCAAGACTAAGCCAAAAGACTTTAGGCAACCCAGGGCCTGGGCCCCCTCCATTCTCAGCTGGGGAGAGAATCCAGTGGTTTTCTCCAGCTTACACACTGTATGATTCTTCTACAAATAACGCCTGGACACTGCATGTGGGCCAGAGAGCCCACCTGTGCCAGCACTCAGCACAGGGCAGGTGTTCAGGAAATGTGACCTCCCCTTCAGGTTCCCCTCATCCCAAGAAACCTTTGCATTCAGAGGAACCCAGAATCCCCTGGTCACTACATTAAAAACCGCTTAGACTGGGTGGGGTGCACAAGCACTTCGAACTATCCCTAAGTTAGTTATTTTTATATAAACAAATATACAGTCTTCTATCTGGCATATCAGATCAGGAGCTAGAAGTCACTCACTGCCACACATGTTTGAGGTGTTCAATCAGATCGGTCAATAGCCTTCAGTTCGGCCAGTCTGCACCGTGTGTGGGGCCAGCTCCCGATTCATAGAGGACAGGGGTGTAAATATAGGCCAAGGGCAGCGAGAAACTCTCCTTTTTACCTTCACTAGTCGAATTCCCAAGATGATCTGAGATGAGTATCCGAGAATTAATACAGAAGATGCAAAAGCCTTTCTGCCCCATAGCCAGAGAGTTTCCTCTGACAGGTCATGTGTGGGGGGTTCACATGGCCAATACAATCAAGCCTAAAAAACCTGTTAATCAGAAAGGTAGTTTGCCAGAGAGATACATACTGGCTGACACAGAGTTCAGGCCTGGTACCCAGAGGGTTACCCACGAAAGACAGACTATGCATGTGCTGAGGGCCCCAGTAAAGAAAAGTCACCCCCAAAATTGAGGGAAGACTTCCTGGGAAAGATGTGACATCTGAGATTTTAAAAAATTAGGTATGATGGGAAACATCAGACCTTTGCTGGACTTTCTCACACGTCCTTTACGGTTAATATGGGTTTCAGTCTGAATTACATAATGCTTTCACTACTGAGGCATTCTAAAAGTCTTATTCCAGCCCTAGAAGGAAAGTATCTTAAAAATTATCTGGTTTTGATCTGTTTTAATGACAAAAAAAAAAAATAGAGGTAGACAGATCCATAACTTCATTAAAAGATACATGCACATATGTTTGCTATTCTATTGAAGGGATTTTACATATTTTCCTAACTCCTAAAGTAACTTTGCCATAAGAAGTGTTCATATCTAAACTCAAAATGATGAAGTGGACAACTTAAAGTACATTTAATGAATTTCCCAAAACACAAATGTCTCACAGAGTAAGAGGGGAGGAGCCGACCCCCAGTGGAGTCCAAGTGCTGCCCCACCTCCGTGCTGACCGGGCACCCCCCCCTCAGCGTGGAAGCTCTCCCAAAGCACCAGGAGGCTCTCCACGGGCGTCAGGTCGTTGTCTTTCGGGAAACTTAAAGGCACGATGGGAACCCAGACACGAGTTCTGAGTTACCTTGTGACTACAACTTGAATAATCACAGTAACGACCGCTGACAGTTACTGGGCAGTGCAGTTTTCTAGACACCATGTTAGAACCTTCCTGTAGCATCTTATTTCATTCTTACGATAATCCCATAAGTTAGTTTCCATTATCTCACAACTCAGGGTCTGAGTACTTGGAGTAATTTGCCCAACATCGTACACTGGGGCTGAAGTTAGAACCAAATCTGGGTCCAGTGGCCAAAATTTCACCCACTATGTTTTCCTGGGGAAAAGGTGAGAGCCTTGCAGCTCTTAATCAACAAGGCAACTGTCGCCTTCCGTAACAGAATGTCATCGCTGATGAAGGACAACAACTGACTGAGTTATCTCCACCAACTCTTCAGCAAATGTCTTGCTGCTACTGCGCTGTTAAAGCTGCACTGATATGTTGATATAAAAGCCAACCAGGTAATTATAACTGAATTCTAAAGTGTCTTATAAATTTCTAGCTATCAGAGAAAGAACTGCAAGTTGAAATGTAGCACTTTCGTTTTTAGTCAGTGTATTATAGAAGCTTTCTAATAATTCAATGATATGTTTAGGTACCTCCAGGGATGCTGTTATGGTAAGAAGTATTTTAAGAAAAAAATTGGCATCATTTTGACAGAAACAGGTTTTAACTTTTTTTCTTGTATCATCCAACTCGTATGAATGAAAACCTTTTTTTAAGTTATTGGAATGAGTGCTGTGACAGCTTATGAGAAAAACAAAGAAAGGAATTCTAAATAAACAGTAACAAAAGAGCAAGGGAGGGCGGGACAGGGCCAGAGGTCCTCAAAGAAGCCTTCCTTGTGGGTTTAAGAATCTAAAATGAGTCAGAGGCTGGAAGCTGAGTTACGCCAGGTCCAAGAGCACAGAGGGCAGAGAGTCTGGTGACTTCAAAATAAAAACAGACTTACCTTCAGAAGAGCCATGGCCACGTGAAAGATTACGTTCAAACCCTGCAATTAAAGAAAGAGCCAAAGTCAACGCTGTCACACACACCGCTATTTCATCAAGTATCTTCCCAAGACCCCACACGTCATTGTCACATACAATAATACTTAACACAAATCGTGAGTTTTTTTTTAAAGGTATTTGCTTTCTCTGAGAGGCTTATTGCAAATTTTAGATGCTATTTAATTAATGTTCATATAAAATTACTGTTCTACAGTAAGTCATTCTCCTTCGGTCTATTTCTAGATTACTCGTATGGTCCACTCCTGTAGAGTCAAGCCCCGAGGTCAAGTGGGCGGCAATGCCAACATCTAGAGTGAGTCCTGCGGTTCCGGGCCTGCACACCTGGGGGTGCGGCCCCATGGCCAGCGGCCCACCACAACGCAGAGTCCGCCCCAGCAGTGCTGCCAATCCCTGGGGCAGAGTGCGCGTGGGGAGTTGTGACCACTGCACGGGTTTCCACCACTGTTCTCGCAGTTTGTTGTTTGTTTGATTTCCTGCTCTCAGTAGTGTTTGAACAACTAGAGATGGTAATTAGGGCCTATCTGCTAGACTGGCTTTTCCGTTTTTTTCCCTCCTCCAAATCAGAGCAGTAATTCTTTAGGAATAAACAAGTTAAATAGCTTGTTAAGAAGCCATACTGGAGCTGAACTGTGAACTCTGCCTTCACAATTCATTCTGAAGAGATGCTTAGATACTAAATTCAAGAGAGAGGAAATCTTAAATACTCAAGATGACAGAATCAGAAACAAGGTTGCCACGGAATATGCTTTTTCCTCGCCATGCAAGTTTTTATACATGAGAAGAAAGATCTTTCGAGTCAGAATTGACAGTGAATTGCCATCTCCCATAAGCCCAGGGTCTATGAGATGTGCCCTCTTCATCTCAGTCACAAATGGAACCTGTCCACCTTTTGGAAACAGAGCTGTATCCGGTATATTATGCAAAGGCATTCTAACAAACCACGGTTTCTCTGTCTCCAAAATCAGAAGTGAGGAGTAGGACTAGGTACTTAGAGTGCACTCCCACCATAACTTGCTAATGTAATCTCTCACAGCCACCAAAACCATGATGTGATGGTGGAAGGGAAAATGATAAACACAAAATATTTGGTTGGAGGTTCTGGGTTTACCCAGTTAATTCTTTAAGAAAACAAACACAGCTGGAAGTAAGTATGATCAGGTCAGAAGACAAAAACAGACTGACACAGTTCATCACCACACCAAGCAATGATCCTACACTGGTTTTGACCACTATTACCAAGTAGAAAAAAGAAGACTACTGTAGATCAAAAACTTGGGTTACAATTAAGCAAACTTTGCTTTCGTAAAGTTGCATCCTCACCCACTAACTGCTGCCCATGGCGGCCAAAACTTGCGGACCAAGAGAAAAAGACCTGTCGCCTTGCCCCACGCTCCCTCCACCCACATCACAACTGCCAGGTGCTAGTGAAGCCCCACAGCCCGAGTGCCTATGTACATGCCATCAGGACTGAGTCTGCCTGTCTGTCCTGTTTTCCTCATCCCCGCCGAAAATGTCAGGCTCTCCTGTCTCTAGCTCCCTAAGCCTCATGATGCTCTGGTCCTTGCTCCCAGGCTTTCTCCCACCCTCCTCTCCTCCCAATACCTTCAGCGCACTCTCTGGAAACACCACTCCAGGTCCAGGCAACTCTGCAACATTCTCAACCTCCCCTCCAAGCACTCAGCCTCCTCCTTGCATTCACAGTAATACTGACAGCTCATTGACTTTCACAACAAAATGCATTGCAATCCATACTTTTCACATTATGAACCTGACTAGTCTAAGGGTATAGATCTATATTTAGTAGCAGGTTAGGATCACCCCCCAAGCCCCCTAAAAACTAGTAACGGCATTTTGACCACACGGTGCTGCTGTAGCAGACACAGTGAATGACTGAACTATACTAGCTATCCCCAATTTTCTGGGATTTATTCTTTTCCCTATAGACCCAGCTAAAACCAATTACAGAATCACCATCAAACTATAGTAAGAAATCCTTTTCTTTACTTACCTTAATGTGAAAGTACTGGCCAACTGAACTATGAAAAATTCAAATAGGAATTTAGAAATTAAAAAAAAAAAGAATGATCTCCAAATAGCCAAAATAGCTCTAACACAAGAGAAACATTTATTCAAATTAGCTTGGTGATATGACTTTATAGTTTACAGATATCGGAAGCAGCAAACTAAAACCAAAGTGTATGCTAGATGGGATCGGGAACAGAGAGCCTGTAAGGACAGCTGTCAGAATTAAAATATTAGATCTGATAGAAATAGAAGATACACTTTTAAAAAACTATAAAATTTATAGCACTCTTGGTCCATTTGGTGGAGCCAATAACCCTTCAATAGCTAGCAGCGTGATAACCCAGCCGTGTTAATGAGTACTGTGCATAAGAAGTATGTGCATTAAATAAAAAGCAGATCATTTTTTTAAGTTTGGGAAGCTAAAGAGATGACTTGCAATTACCAGAAAAAAAAATGTCTATATGCAAACTCTGTAAACAAGTTCAGAATAGTCAGATATTACTGCATCTGCTCTAGATGAAGCTCTAGATATTACCCATAAAAAAACAAAACAAGAAAAGTAAAGACTTCACAAGCCTTACACTAAACTAGAATAGTGTGGCCAGACTATGGAAATTAAGATCCTTTCAGACCTCTGAGCTGTTGAAAATCAGGAAAAAGTTGCTATTCTATCAAGATCTTCATTTCACTACAAAAATGTATCCTGATTTCCTAAGAGAAGAATAACAAAGGCAATCTTAGTTACATATTTAAAAATATCTATTTTTGATTTTAAAAAACATTCTCTTTTAGGAATATAATTAGAGGTGTCATTGAACTACAGAAACCTTCTCCACATGGGTGGGATTTAAGATGAGGGCATCAGTGCAGCCTGTGGTCCTCAGCGCCCTGGCCAACAATAAAGTGAACTAAGTGAACTAAGGGCACTGCCCTTCATTCCTCTGAGCACCGAGAACTCAATTGAAATCCCCCATTGCCACCTCACTGTGCCCCTACTCTTACATGACCCAATCTTTGCCTAACTGAGCTGAAATTTATTTTTTGAAATATATTTTTAAAAGAAAAGGAAGTTACACATTTTCAAGATGCCTCTCCTTTTCAGGAATACATAATCTGCAGCAATGTGTTTGCTACTGAAGGGGAAATAAGGTTTCCTAACAGGACTCGAAGGGTAAAACGTATGGAGAACTGTTCCGAGCAAAAGCAACAACAAGTAAGCATGTTGTTATGGTTACTTGTTACTGATAGTACAAGGTCTACCTCCAAGAGCGAGAAAGCAAGTAGCATCCACTGAATGTCTTCCACGCTCCAAGGTCTGAATTAATTATACTGAAAACATGCCCCGGTGTAATCCCATGACAACCCTCGATTCTGTTTTGCACGCAGGAAACGAAGACTGAGAGGAGTCAAGTCCATTTCCCCAGGTCACACCGTGAGCAAGAGGGTTTGAACCGAAGCGGTGCCACTCAACACCCTCAACCACTAAGTGAGAGAAGACAGCTCAACAGACAGGTGAACGAGTGAATAAATCCCCTGGTGGGGTATTATTGAATGTGTCCTCTAATTCCTAAAGGATTAAAGTGGTTCCTTCCATTTCAAGGCATGCGAATTTTGAGAGCAGAGAGTGGAACGATAACAAATAAGTGACTCCCACTGAAACCAAATTTTATTATTTGTCTCCACATCGAAAATACTCTCAAAAGCAGCTGACCACTTACAGGTTGTGACGCATTAACTAGGTTGTCAGGGACAGAAAGGACCCCACCTTCCTCCGGTGACAACGAACTGAGATCAGACTGGGAAGCTGCTATTTCAGAACTCAGTCACAGCCTGCAAAAGTGTTCACTTAAAGAACACCCACGAGTAATTGCCCCAAATTAGATAATTGCTCCCAAGTGCAGATCGTCGTGTTCCTGGGGAGGCCAACAACCATGCTCCCACAACCTGCAGAGAGCGAGGCTGAGAGCAGAGCGCTCACGGAAACAGACAGCGCGCGCTGTAACTGTGATGAGCAAGCTGTCGTGGGCCCCGGGAGCTGACAGGTTACATGAGAAGCTGTCAGAAACGATGGTGACACACAGAGAACAAACGCTGAGAAGGTGGTGTCGACGTGTCACGTGTGCCTCAGCACCTGTGTCCTCAGGGATCAAAACAGAGACATCAGTGGTGTGTGAAGGTGGAAGTCCTAACAACGAGGCCATGAGAAATGAGCAAACCGAAGTGGCCACGGTAAACGGAGCAGACCCACCGGCAAACGCGGCTCACGCCAGAGGAGATGGGTGCTGCCCTTTCCGACCCGTCCCCCGTGGGACATCCCACGCAGGAAAGGCAATGACTGAATGAGACCTCGTATAAAAAGCATATTAACGTGTTGAGCACTTGCTCAGCATTCGATAAACACAGCAATTATCATCAGGTTCACACAGTTACTGCCAGCTAGGCCTTGTCCTCCCCACTAAATGTCTCCCGCTTACGCCCCGCCACAGCTCCACAGCCTGCGCGGCTACCGCGTCGCTGCTACGGCTTCCGAGATGAGAAAACGGAAGCTCAGAGACATCAGACTGCTAGTCAACGGCAAAGCCAGGGTTAGAACTTATGCCTGCCAGAAGAACAACAGAAACCCCGTGCTTTTCACAGCTAACTCCACCTCTACTGCAAGCTCAGTGAGACTGTGGTTACATATCTGTGATGAACTAAAGACGGCCACGATTCTTTGACACTTCTGCCATTGAGAGGTGGGGTCTCCGTCCTGTCCTCTGGAATCTGGGCAGGCTATGCTACTTCTTTGACCAGCAGAGGGTGGGGCATGTGAGGCGTGCCCATACTCCAGCCCAGACATGTGCACGGACCACTTCCCAGCCCAGCTCCTGGGGCACTCACTGTTGGAAGCCAGTCCCCATGTGAGAAGTGGGATCACACTTAGACCCTGTGCTCTAAGGAGTCAAACAGAGACAGAAGGGCCCACAGGATGAGATGCCACCCACAAGAGACAGGCCAGGGATCACCCAGGTGCCAGACCTATGAGTGGAAATGTCATCCTGAAGTGGACCCCCCAGGCCCAGGTACCCCCCGCAGAAGCCACGTGAATCAGAGATGAAACACACAGCCCAACCCATCCCACGTCCCTGACTTAGGAAATTGTGAACAAAGTAAATGGTTGCTTATAAGTTTTGAAAGCATTTCACTTTGAAATGATTTCAGATTTAGATAAAAATTGCCAAAAATTGTACCAAGAGTTTCTGCACATCCTTCACCTGGCCTCATCAATTGTTAACGCCTTACATAACCACAGATTAACCATCAGAACCAAGAAAGTAGTATTTGGATTTTGTCAGATGTCCCACTAATGTCCTTTTCCTGGTCCAGGACCCAGTCCTGGGTCATATACTGAATTTAGTTGTCATGCCTCCTCGGTCTCCTTTCATCTGGAACAGTTTCCAGTCTTTGTCTTTCATGAACCTGACACTTTTGAAAAGAGCACCGGCCAGTTACTTTGTAGAATGTTCCTCAATTGGATTTGTCTGATGCTTCCTTGTGATAAATCGAGATGACGTATTCTTGGCACAAACACCACAGAAGCGATGTCTTGTCAGTGCGTCTTATCAGGAGGCTGTGGTTATCAGCCGGCCTCGCTCCAAAACCCCTGGCTCAAAGCCAGTCAGGTCTGGGAGGGAGTGTGTCATCAGGTACAGACCAGAGAACCCCTTCATCTCCTCTTTGCTTTCTCACTTCTGTGATCGGCAAAGCAATGCATTCTTCCACAGAAAGAAGTAAGTATCATGCACATGTGAAGTACTGGCTGCTCTTAAATGCAGGTTCTATGGCAAGAATGTTGTAACTCCTTAGCCAAGAAGTATTTTACTTAACTCTGCTTCTCATATAATAAGCTCTTTAAAAGTTCAATCTTTTGTAACAGAATTTGATGGAGTAACCAGTGAAATGACCGGTCGTTTGGTTTTTGGGTTTTGCTTCTGGATGACCGCTAGAGGTCAGGATGGCAGCACTGAACACCCAGCAGCAGCTCAACCACAATTACAGGGACCTTCACAGCAGCCGCAGCTCCAAGTCCTCGTGGCTAAGCCTTCCTTTATGTCGACTGCTTGTTCAATAACATAAAATGCAGCAACATTTGAGTGATTCCCACCTTCCCTTTCCCCAGGCGTATTATATATTTTCCATTTTATTATCGAGTCCTTTGTCGGTTTTTTCATAAGCAGAGTTGTGAAGAACAGAGCTCAAGAACGGAGAGAAAGAAATCTGACACATGAATGCCTCTGCCTGATCTCGAGTGACTATTTTTTGACCTTTGTTTGACTTGCATTTGTTTTTATAAACGAAGTACTAAACAGACGTGTATCTGCAAAGTCTGCGTCCTTCAGTATGAGCGACCCTGGGAAGAATCCTTAGAGGTTAGTGACGTCTGAATTAAATAGACCTTCCAGAAACAAGGCAGGTAAAGTAAGATAAAGAAATCGAGTTAGAAGTTCTGACAGGTACTCATCAAATCCAAGCCGTTCTGAGGACTGCTTAGCATATGCAAACATCCGTACGTTTACAAGGACGGATAAGTCATCTGGACAACAACAGACCCCGGACTGGAACGGGAGATAAAAATATAGACAGGTTAGAACCCATCCTGGGGCACCAAGGAGAGGTGTGGCCTGGGAAGCACGCTATAGTTCCTGTAAAGACACCCTGTCGGCAGGGAACTCTGCTGGCGGTCACCCTTTTGTCTCCTCCGTCATGATGATGAAGCCTACTGCCCCTCAGCTGCAGTCTTCAGTCAACCATCCCGGTTAGATGCCCTTCATCACGACAAAGAACTTTCTCCAATTCCTGCCTACCAGCCGATCTTCACCCTCTCCTTCCAGTCTGGCTGGTTTTCAAGGACCAAATTCACCCAGAAGCCAGAGGCACAGGAGCTCAGCAGGGAGGCCTGAAACTGGAGAGGGAGGCTGGGGCTCCCTGCCCGCTGGCTCTCTTGCAACCGCCCAGACCCGGGGCCACGTTATTGTCAGTCCTGGCGATGCTCGGGCAACACAAAGGGCTTTCATCTCCTGCCAAGTCTGACCCCCTTCCTGCCTTCATCTGGTTTTGGAGAGTCAACAGAGTAGGGGTATGAGGTCTACTCTGGAGCCGGCCTTCGCAGGTCAGTCGACCTTTCCCCTCTCCCCTCTGTCCGATGTCAAGGGATTAATTAAACTCTCTGCCTCAGTTTCCTCAGCACTGGCACCTACGTCACCAAGTGGCGGTGAGGATGAAATGAGTTACTATCTGTGAAGCACACGGTTAGGCAGTACCTCTCTAAACACACGGTTGCAGCCAAGTCCTCAGAACTGAACTTCCCGGGATGTTGTAAGGAATTTCAGTTACTTAGGATCTCAAGGAAACTGCTACATATTTTGGTAACAGCTGACCTGTACATTCTCGTATAACTTCTTGAAAAACAGTGTCTCCTATCTCCCATCAGTTGGGTCAGCTCAAAGACTCAGCCTTAAAAGGATGAGCTTAAGCCACCAGGAAATGGGAGCAGCTAGCACTCCAGGAGGAATGGATCAAAGGATTAACAAACCTTAAAAACCAGGAGAGAGGAAAGGTGTTTATAGGTTTTGCTTCTAGAAAACGGTAGAAGCTGACTAAGTCTTTGGCATTTATTCCCGACTTGCCAGCAAGAGTTTAAACATTCATTTCACTGAAGCCGAGCTCAGTGGCACTGAAGATGCAGGCAGCTCACCTGGACAGGCTGCTGTCTGGCCTCGAACCGTCACCGGGAGACCGACGGTGCAAGATCGCTGAGCAGACAGGATCTCTGGAGGCGCCTCCACTGGGGCCTTGAGATGTCAAATCCCAAGAACAGAAAACAGTGATAATAACCAGAGACCGTGGGGAAGGTAATTGGGAAGCTGAACACCCGTCCTGTTCCGGGTTCACTGGCTTCACCGTGCGGCTCTGCCTTTCCTCCAAGGGCTGTCCCTTCTGTCATAGCACACGTTTACTTCCTTCTGGTCTGTCCTCAAAGGAAGTGGAGAGCACCTGAGTGCAGTTTCTCTCTGTCACTGAAGATGCATTGGAAGGCACACTTTTCAAGGTTTAACATTCTCAATTCTTGTCATCTGTCTTCATATGTACTAATTGCAAATTCTTTTATGGTTTGCCTATCTCTTCAAGGCCTGCATAAATCTCCCAGTAAAAAATAAAACTAGATGGCCTGCTGCAGCGCAGGTCCAAACAGTATAGGCTACACCCGAAGAGTCACCTGGACACTCGGAGTGTTAAACTGAAGCCCTACTACTAAACTGTCTACTCCTGCTGTGAGCTCGAGGGCAGCTATGGGTCTTACAAGCTTTTCCTGCCTGCCAGACTCACACAAGCCCTCTTCTTCTAAATCCACAAAATGGATACAGCAGGAACTCTGTTTATTCTTTCCGAGGAGGGCTACCGGCCTAAACTACCCACAGACTTCCCAGTCTAACAATCTATTATTCTTTATGATTTCAATATCGCAGAAACACTTGGTTTTCTGGTTTCGAACTGAGAGCAGACTGACAGGTTGATAAAGGCAGGACTGTCTTGAAGTCCCCACTCACCAGCCGGGGTACCAAGGAAAGCACCAACATCACCTGGGCACAGTGTGGCGACTGAGACTCACGTATAGACTATGCCTAGAGAGTGTCGGCGTTTTAGGACTGGAAGGGTTTCCAGGCACCTTGCAGACTTCAGGGGAGGGCGGGTTTATGAGTAAGAGTAAAGATGGATGGCCAGGAGGGGTATGGAAAAGGACTTCCCCATGGTGGAGATCCAGGGCGCAAAGGTCTCTGTTTTGTTTGTTTTCTGGATTATCCATCAGAATGTATACTTATTCCCCAAAGCAATGTGATCTGATTTTCACAAGTGCTCAGAAAAGCAGTTTCAGAGGGACCTCTGAGAGTGCAGAGAACCTGGCAGCGAGCCGGTCTCCCCCTCCCTCCCCGTGGCCCTCAGCACCTCTGAGCAGTCACAGTCTGGCCGCTGAGGCCTGGCAGGGGTGGGGAGGCAATGCTGTTCTCCTGCAGATTAAACTTGGAGAAAGGTTCTGCCCACTAAATTTTTCTGCAGGCCATCATTTTTACTTTTTAATCAAATTCATATGTCCCCAAGCAGAACTGGTTTTATGCCTGTTTAATTTCCTTTAGGACCGTGAGACTGTGTGACTGTGCTCGGCGGCCCTCAGGTCTGAGCAACGTTCCACCTGGGTGAAATCAAAGGCGGGCCTTCTCGGAGAAGGGGCGCACAGTCACATTATCCCGTGAGCCCACACTGGCGCTCTGGAAATGGGGGGCGGTTCGAGTCTGCATATAGCCAACTAGTGGAGGGGAGTCACTGTCGTCAACTCACCAAACACAGTCTTCAGTCAAGTAATTGTTCTAGAATCTACGTACTGGAACTAACTTGTTTAGCTTTTCATTTTTTAATGCGGTAAAACTTTAAAGACAACGTAAATGAAAATGAATGAGTAGCACATCACAGATAGAAGTGAAAGTTGCAGCTGAATTTTGGATAGGTTCCAGTGGAGAAGGCGGAAGCTGCAGAGAGTGGAGAAGACAGCGCTGGGGCAATTAAGGACCAGGTCTGGAAGAAGACCCTCCCCACGATGTGACTGCAAGGTGTACAGAATAAACCAGTCTGCGGTGTCTTCTGGAGAGAGGCTCTGGACTCCTCTCCTCTCCAAAGAAATGCCGGACTGTGTGAAAAGAAGACCAGGACCTTTTCTGGCTGTTTTGGCCGCTGCTTTCTAAACCTCACTTGCTGCAGAAAGCATGCTCTGTGGAGGCCACAGCGCATCAGCATCGCCCAGGAGGGAGTTCCATGTGCGGACGCTCAGGTTCCGTGTCTCAGAACCGCCAACCCTGATCCAAACTGGCATCCAACGGGACTGCCAGCTGAGTCAAATCCCCATTAAAATTTCAGACCCACTTCTTAGACAGTATATATCTCTTCTGCCTAGTAATTCAAAATATAGTCTACTTCTCACAAGTAGCAGATGGCTCCATGCATCAATGAAAGAATGATAAAAAGCCATAAAGATCAAGCTGTCAAAATTGGTATCTTTCCAAAAATAACTCCAATTTTCTAATTAGCTTTATAATAGTGACAGATAATTTAAAAGATTTCATTTTGAAATTCACTTTAGATGAATAAGTTTCTTTTGATCCAGTCTTGCTAATCAAAAATTGTGTGAGGATATAAAAGAAGAAAAGGTATCCTAATTTATAAAAAGTCTGCTGCAAATTAATTTACAAACAGAGTTTATTAATAGAGGTATTAGCCCCCATTAATCCTAACATGAATCCTAACATGAAAACCCCAATCCAGCAGAGATTTCTGGAAGAATAAAAATTCAAAGGGAAAAATGCAAGTGCCAAACTATTAAACAAGTCAATATATATTAAGGACCATAAAATAACTACTATATCTTCAAAACTGATTTTCGCTCAATAGAGAGAATGTGCTACTATCACCGGCAGCTCACAAAGAATTGTATTTTTTGCCACCAAACCACATCACACCACATCACAGTCCTCTCATTGACTCCAACACTCCCAAGCACCATCCCAGAACATGACCAAAACCTAGGAAGCACATAAATCTGAACACTGTCAGCGCATAGGCGAGCCCTCGCCTTCTCTGACCCAGTAAGCCAGCAGGCAATAGACACTGCTGCCTTGGCCATTTCATTCTTCGAAACATAAAGCACCTGGATTGTCTTTTTTCAAAAAAGAAAAGAAATTCCACAGACACAATTTCTATACAGGTTGTAGAATGAAAGTGAAAGATTAAAAGTGATGTAAAAGGTTATACATTATCAATGCTTCCAATTTGCAAGTCTAAATTCCACTCTCTATTTCCAAATACAAAACTTGTGGGAGAGAAAACAGAAGATCATGTTTTCAGGAGTTAAAAAAAATAAAACAGCAACAACTCATCAACAATTTTCCTGCAATATATTCCTCTTTCTCAACTTATGCATATAGTGCTTGGGAAAAGGGTAACGATTTCTACTGTTCCAGGCAGGTGTTTCACCTGGGTAAACGCGGCAGTGATACTTCTTAAGAGTTGAACTTACAGTTAACTTTGACCTTCAATTGCACACATTCACTTTAGGACCAAACAATACATGAAGGAAAAATGAAAATCCATTTAACAAAATGCTCTTGGCTGTAGGTAGGTGCTCTTTTCTGATTCAACCCAATCCTATTCTACCAGGCCTCACCAGTCCTTGCTAAGCGGTAAGAATATGTCAAGGAACCCTCCACCCCACAGTCCTTAACCATGTCCTTAACAACAATCATGGCCTCTACTCCTGAGATAGGAAGCCATCTGCCACCCTTCATCTCCTCTGCTGACATTTTTGAATAACCACCACCATTTCTTAGGTGGACATAGTCCCTAACTGCCCCCGCCCCCGTCTCCTTGTCCTCCCAGGGCATTCACCACAGCCCTAGCATCTCTGAAACATCTCAATCGGACCATGCAACTCCATGTTGAAAGATCTCCAATGGCTTCACACTGCCCTCAGGAGAAGACCCCATGTACCCCCTCCATACGACCGACCACCTCTGGTACCATTGGGCCCACCCGCCTATTGACCTACTGCTCTCTATGTTCCAGAAGTTCTGGCTTTCTTTTAGTTCCTCCCACCCGAGCACCTCACACATGCATTTCCCCCACCCATCCGTGGGAATTCTCCTACTCATCTTTCAGATCTCAGCTTGAAATGTCACTTACTCAGAGAGACCGTTCTTGAAACCCTGATCTAAAATAGACTTACTTATTACAAAATTCGAGGCAGCTTGTACTTTCCTTTCATGGCACTTATTATCATGTATAATCATACTAATGTCTATTAAGTCGATCTGGTCTAATGTGACACTTAAAGCCATCATTTGCGTAGTAATTTTCTGTCTGAATGACCTGTCCATGGTGTTAGTGGGGTACGAGAGTCCCCGCTATAACTGTATTGCTGTCAACCTCTCCCTTTCTATCCAATAACACTTGCTTTACACATTCAGGTACTCCTGTGTTGGGTGCACAGACTTATTATGTCTTCCCAAGAGCCTGTTGGCTCCATGGATGCAAAGACAATGTCTGTTCCATCAACCACGGCATCCACTAGATGCAGCTCAGTGTCCAGACATAATAGGTGCTCACTATTTATTAAATAAATGCATGCTGGAGGGACGGATGAGACATTCCTTTCAGTGAGTATCTCTGGATGTTGAATTGATGAGCTAGTTATTATTTTTCTGGAGACAAAAGTCAAAGCTGAACTTCATAACGACTTGGAAGCACGTGCTGCTCCACTTTTGTCTTTCCTGGCACCCTTCTAACTGCTCTAAGTACTGTGTTAGAGTCATTCACTTTTCACTCCTTTTTAGTGCTTTTGAAATTATTCCTGAGTCCCTTTGGACTCCCATATACACCTTTAATAACCCAACCATTAAGAATCTAGTCATATCCCTGGCATAGTACAATACACTAATGTATCCTATGAATCCCTTCTCCCCAAATATAAGTAATCACATAAAAAGAAAAAGCTATCAAAAGAAATCTAACCTAAAAATTTTGCGTTCCCTTTATAACGTGTTCCCTCCCCAACAATTCCACAACAATGCAGTACTGTTAGAAAATCTGGCGCTATACCACATGCTCTTCAACGTACACTTAGGACAAAAGACAGAAGGCACAAGTGCTGGAGGACCGGCTGAGAAAAGCCACAGTCCACAACATCAGCACGCCTTCTTTTGTCGTTCGTTTTCTACTGTGGCGTAGTTAACGTTTTATATGGGTTTCTCCTGCACACGGGATGACGCAATATTTATATACACCACCAAATGACAACCACAGTGTCCACTTACCATTCATCACCATATGTAGTTACAAATTATCTCTCTATGACGAGAATCTTTAACATTTACTCTCTTAGCGATTTTTAAATATGCAATAGAGTATTATTAATTACGGCCACCATGCTGTACATTACATCCCCAGGACTGACTTATTTTATAACTGGAAGTCTGTACCTTTTAACTCTGTTCTTCCCTTTCACCCACCCCTTGCTTCCCCCTAATCTGGCAACAACCAACTCTTCTCTGTGTATGTTCAGCCAGACTTTTTGTTCTGTTCTGTTCTGTTTTAGAGTCCACACATAAATCACATGGTATTTGTCTTTCTCTAACTATTTCACTTAGTATAATGCCCTCAAGGTCCATCCATGTTATTGCAAGTGGCAAGATTCTATTCTTTTCCATGGCTGAGTAAATTCCTTTATATATATGGACCACGTCTTCACTATCCATTCACCCATTGATGGACACTGCGGTTGCTTTCATATACTGGTTATTGAAAACAATGCTGCAATGAACATGGCAGTGTATGCAGGTATCATTCCAAATTAGTGTTTTAATTTTCTTCGGGTAAAAACCCAGAGGTGAAATTGCTGCATATATGGTAGTTCTATTTTTAATATTTTGAGGAACCCTCATTGTTTTCCATAATGACTGCAAAGGGGTTCCCTTCTCTCCACATCCTCACCAACACGTGCTATTTTCTTGTTTGTCTGTGTGTTGATGGCAGCCATTCTAACAGGTGGGAGGGGCCATCTCATTGTGGTTTTGATTTGCATTTCTCTGACGGTTAGTGACGTGGAGCTCACCTTTTCATGTGTCTGTTGGCCGTCTGCATGTCTCATTTGAAAAATTGTTTATTCGGGGCCTCTGCCCATTTTTTAATTGAATTGTTTTGTTTTTTTCACTATTGAGTTGTAGGAGTTCTTCATATATTTTGGATATTAACCTCTTATCAGATACGTGATCTGCAAGTATTTTCTCCCATTCAGTGGGTTCCTTTTCACTTTGTTGATGGTTTCCTTCACTGTGCAGAACCTCTGTGGTGTGATGTAGTCCCGTTTGTTTATTTCTGCTTTCTTTGCCTTTGGTTTTGGAGTCAGGTCCAAAATATCATTGCCAAGACCAATGTCAAGGAGCTTAGCACTTATGTTTTCCTCTATGATTTTTATGGTTTCAGGTCTTACAATTTAAGTCTTCAACCCATTTTGAGTTAATATGTGTGCCTGGGATAAGACAGTAGTCTAGTTTCATTCTTTTGCAAGTGGCTGACCATTTATTGAACAGACTGTCCTTTCCCCACTGGATATTCTTGCCTCCTTTGTTGCAGATTAATTGACCATATCTGTGGTGGGTTTATTTCTGGGCACTGTATTCAGTACCATTGATCTATATGTCTGTTTTCAGTCCACATTACCATACTATTTTGATTACTACAGCTTTGTAATATAGTTCAAAATGAGGGTGTGAGGTGCCTCTAGCTTTGTTCTTCTTTCTCAAGATAGTTTTGGCTATTCTGGGTCTTCTGTGATTCTATACAAATTTTAGGATGGTTCTATTTCTATAAAAAATGCTACTGGAATTCTGACAGTAGATTGCTTCGGGTAGCACAGACATCTTAACAATATTAATTCTTCCAGTCCATGAGCATGAAATAGCCTTTCATTTGTTGGCCTCAAGTTCTTTCATTAATGACTTACAGTTTTCAGTGTATAGGTCTCTCACCTCCTTCATTAAATGTATTACTATGTATTTTAATTTTTCTGATGCAACTGCAAATGGAATTGTTTTCTTAATTTATCTTCCTGATAGTTTGTTGTTAGTGTATGGACATACAACAGATTTTTGTACACTGATTTTGTGTCCTGCAACTTCACTGAATTTTTTAGGGTTTTATACAGTATATGTAATCAATCACATCATCCTCAAATTGTGACAGTTTTACTTCCTCCTTTTCACTTTGGAGGTCAGCATTTTTTTTTTTAAGTTTTATTTATTTATTTTCAGAGTGAGGGAAATTGAGGGCGGAAGAGAGGGAGAGAAACATCAGTGTGAGAAAAAACACTGATTGGTTGTCTCTCTTACACACGCTGACTGGGGACTGAACTTGCAGCCTAGGCCTGTGCCCTGACTGGGAATCAAACTGGCAACTTTTCGTTTTTCAGGATGACACCCAACCAACAGAGCCACACCGATCGGGGCAGCATTTATTTTTAATGTTGTTATTCCCACTATATGTATGTTGGTTGATATTACAACGTAAACTGTTTTGGCTGCCCCAGAAATACCTTTTTAAAACATATATGTCATCACAACATGACCCTAACTTAAACTTCCAGTGGCTTCCCATTTTTATAACTGTGCTTCCCAAACAGGGATATGCCAAATCCGAGACATAGCATAAGATAAAAAAACGAAAGTGGAAAAAGCTAGTCATATTCATGTTCCCACAGCCTAACTGAACGAAGTACTTGTCCTATAGCATATTCTTGGGCTTACAATATAACAAAACCATTATAATAAACCATTCATATAAATGTAAAAACTTTTAAACTTGATGTATTTTTATTGTCAAAGAAAGAAAACAGGCTTGGTCAAAGTAAGATTGCCTAATATCAACCATAAAGAATTTATGAAGTATCAAAGCACAACTTCTCTTTTTTAAAAAATTACTTATGAATCTCATTTTTAAAAAGCTTTGAGCCCTGGCCAGGTGGCCCAGTTGGTCAGAGTGTTGTCACGCATACAAAAGGTTGAGGGTTTGATCCCCAGTCAGGACACATGCCCAGGATGTGGGTGTGATCCCTGGCCAGAGCGCATACAGGAGGCAACCGACAGATGTTTCTCTCTCTCTTTCTCCCTTCCCCTCTCTCTAAAACCAATAAACATATCCTCAGATGAGGATTAAAATAAAAATAAAAAGCTTTGACACTCTGAGAAAAAGTTTTAGATATTCAAAAGAAATTTTTAAGCTATATACATATATATATATATATATGATACTACTCATGATCATATATAATTTTCTGGCCTAGTGAGAGGAACAATCTGAGTGAGTGCCCCCACCCAAGAGCCTGTCCTGGAGGAATGCAGATTCATCTTCATTCCCTATTTGGCAGCTGAAGGTTCAGTCTTGTTCTTGCCTCAAATTCACATGAACTGAAATATCTGCCTATTGTTCATCATAATTTGTCCTGCTGCGGCATTGTTGCAAAACAAACCTGATCCAGACTCCAGTGCTGAGGAAGTCTGGCTGTTAAAACCCTCATCTGTTCTCCATCCACTTGGCTTTGTTGATGGGCCCACAGGAACATCTGAGCAAAGAGCCTTGAAAAAAAAATCCCCAGACCAAGTCTTTAGCCCCAGAGACAACACTGAAAATACAGCAGCCACAGAAACACTGCTGGATACTTCCCTTTACATTCTGTGTTTCCCTGAACTAATTCCCTTGAACTGTGACTTCATTTTTGGAACTCGTCAACAGAATAAATTCTCAGAAACGAAAAGTGCACTGTCTCATCCCTCTCTGTCTCACTGTCCTCAGTCCCCCAGAAGATCGGTGACTCCCATGTGGGACACAAAGTAGTTCCCAGCAACTCTTTGCTACTGCTGCTGTTGATGATTAAAATGACCAAAAAGCATGTATCTTTAGCCCAAACATATTTCAACGTGTAAGTCCAAAAAACTGTTAAATCAGCATTTCTTAAACTTGGAATATTTAAAAACTTAGGAACATCTGTTAAGCACGCAGATTCCTAGGGTCATATACTCAAAGAACCCCGACTCTCAGGGAGTCTGCAGAGTTTATGTGTCCAACAAGCAGGCCCCAATGCCTCCCAAGTTATTTTTAGAACTGAGACAGAATTCAAATACCATGAAATCTAGCCTTTAAGAGTGTACACACAATTCTGTGGTTTTTAGTATATTGGCAAGGTCATACAACCATCCCCACTAACTAATTCCAGAATACTTCACCCCCCTGCAAAGAACCCTCGTTCTCATGAGCAGTTCATCCCCAAGAACAGGAACTGGATCATATCTCTGGGTAGGTGAATAAGCAAAGTAATATCTGTCTGCTGAAGGGGACCTGTTTTTCCAAAGCCTGAAAATTTCAAATATTTCAGGATTGACTCATGGTATTTGAATATGTTTAACACTATTCACCTCAACCTGTAGTCATTTATTTTAAGCTGCTTGCTTTTCACGTTGAAAGCTTATTCATTATGAAATAAAATGTGCCTTGATTCTAAAAGAACATTTAAAGTATAGGCTATATCAGTACTATTGGGCATCTAGCTTTCATCTTATTACAAAGAGAGGGAAAGAGAGATTCTGAATATTAAGAATGTACAAATCTGTGGTGTATTAAGGAGTCTCATGGACAAAATGTGTTCCTGCCTACCTGTGAGTGAGCATAAACCAGAGATCCAGTGGAAAGCTGGAGAACAACTAGAGCAGGACCACTTAACGCCTTTAAGTGAAAAACGACCACTAGACGACTGAAGCCCGAGCTGCCGTCCAATAGGTCAGCGCAGCACTGGGACCTGCAGCAAATGGGTCTTTTCAGAGGGAAGCTTTCTGGTGTTATTCCTCAGCCAAGAAGAGCAAAATGGACTATTTACCAGGACATGGGTAAGAAGCAAAATGTCAAGTGGACTTCTAAAAACTAAGAGTTTCTGAAAACCTTGATAAGACAATCCAAAAAGCAGGAAACCAGAAGGTCCTATTATGCCTCTTTTTAACTAATGCAATCAACAATTCCAGTGCTGGTAGCTGGATATTTATTGTTCGTCTAGATATAATTCAGAGGCCCTGGGAATGTGAAGAGAAGGTCAGACCATTGTCTGGTTAAAGGGGCCAAACAACAGATGCTGATAGCAAAGTGCCTGCAAAGGGAAGCCAGAGAAGAATGCTGGAGCATCAGAGGCAGCTGCTTCACAGTGAAATTCGGCTAGACTACAGAAGGAGCACCTGGGGTAGGAGGTCAAGAGTCTCGCACTGAGAGGCCCCAACTGATGTTAAAAACTGGTAAGACTTCAACCTTTAAAGAAGAGTAGGTAATGGGGGCTTAAGAGAAGCAAAGACCATTGGTCTGTTTGCTATAGAGGTGGACAAGAATAATCAGGCTATCTGCCCACGTAAATTTAAAAAAAAAAAAACTATTCCTAAGCTGGCTGACTTAGAGGCTGAGAAGGGCGAAGGGCAGCGGTCTGTCTGGGAAACGTAAGAACGGATAGAAGAAGGTATGGAAAACTTTTAGTACGATATGTGGACCAGAAACACGCTCCTGAAGAGCCTGCCTGTATCCTGCCATCAAATCTCTGAGGCTTCGAAATGGAAGCTTGAGAGTTTTTCATCAAAAATTGGGTACAAATAAAACCAGATGGTGAAGTCAAGTAATTACTCTCCAAAGCAAGTTCTCATCTGCAACTACTTTCATCTGATGCTGTAAGAGAGCACTCCCCCTCATTGTACAGTCTAGGTAAGTTATGCGCTGGGGGACTGTTGTTACTAATAACTGCAATGCAGGTCTTTAGACAGGTATTGGGTAGATGCTTTCCAACTTCCAGACAATGAAAAGCACTGAAATATTTTATATCACTTTGCTGATAATCATTAAAATAACTTATACAGACCTAAGACACATGCTGCCTTTGCTCAAAAACCCTACCAGCAAAACCTATACCATGGAAATAATCTGAAACATTGCTACTACTTCAACCCTGAGGACTATAATTTTTTTTAAATATTTTATTTATTTATTTTTAAAGAGAGGGGAAGGGAGAAAGAGAAACATCAGTGTGAGAGAGAAACATCGACTGGTTGCCCCCCACATGCCCTCAACTGGAGACCAAATCTGCAACCCAGGCCTGTGCCCCGACCCGGAGTTGACCTGGGGATGCTTCACTCTGCAGGACCATGTCCAACCCACTGAGCCACACCAGTCAGGGCTGAGGACCAGCATCTTTTAAAAAGATTTTATTTATTTATTTTTAGAGAGAGGAGCAGGGAGGGAGAAAGAGAGGAAGAGAAACATCCATGTGTGGTTACCTCTCATGAGCCCCCTACTGGGGACCTGGCCCACAACCCAGGCCTGTGCCCCGACCCGGAGTCGACCTGGGGATGCTTCACTCTGCAGGACCATGTCCAACCCACTGAGCCACACCAGTCAGGGCTGAGGACCACCATTTTTAAGATTATACTCTGTATTAAAACTATGCTACTCCCTATTCCAATTAAGTAAATATTTCTGGCTGGATGATATATAGCTTGTTTTTGAGATGCATTTGCGTTTTAATTAATAAATACTACATTACCAAATACCAAACTTCAAGCAGACAACATAAGAATTTTAGTCCACAAGGTATATATGCACACTAAAATGTTTTCTTGTGCCACGTCTACCAATGACCCCTCCCAGAAAACCACCTCCATACTCAGCTCCCGTTAAGTAACTCAGCCCGAGACTATCCTTTACCACAGCATGCTGGGAAAGAGATGGATAGCTAGTGCAAGGTGACCCAAACCTGTGACCTGTTACTATGCAGGTATACTTTAAAATGGGAGCAGGACCAATGAGGCGATCCACAGCAGACGACAATGGAGTTGAACGGTCATGGTAGATCTTTCCGAGACAGTTTAAGCCCCGTGCGAGACAGAGCTGTAAAGCAGCAGGTCAAGAAATAAGGGACAACACCTAATTCAGGGACAGTGACAGACAGTAATAGAGATGGGTCCTGGGGTCTCTTTGGCACTTGTCCTTTCTGAGGTCTGCTTACTCATCTTGTCCCGGATTCCCTGTATATTTATAATTGTCCCCCTTCCACTGTATTTGAGTGACTATGTCTAGGTTTTTGTCTCTTAAAACAAAATAACTAAAGCAGAAAGAATTCCTAAAGGCATTAACTTACTTTTTTTCTCTTAAAACTCAAGAGTAAAGTTATTTTTCAGCTTGTGGGATTTCATGAACACATTTATACTAAAATAATAAAAATAACTTCATCCTTTAATTCTTTGTTCTTTTTTCCCATCCACAGATATTTCTTATGTGTCTATAAGCTGACTGGGTACACAGAAGTGCACGAAAGAGATGCAGCCTCTGTGTGTGGAAACTTACAATCTAGTGGAAGGAACAGGCGTTAGAAGATGGACTGCCCTGGAAAACTAGCACACCGTGCGCCATGAGGAAAAGTGAAAGGAAGGAACTACGTGAGGATGGGTGATCAGGGAGAGTTTCCTAGAAGAAGTAACATCTAACTCTAGGCTTGAAGGAGCTGGCCAGGTACCGAGTGAAGAATACATTCCAGGCAGAGAGGAAAGAATATACCAACAGTTTTAACCCAAACAGATTTCTGGTGTTCCAGAAACTAAAAGAGGGCCAGTGCTGCAGTCCGGCGAGTAAGAGGAAGACTGGGCAGGAAGGAAGGGCAAGGTTACAGGCCGAGTGAGACGATGTGAGGTTTCCTCGGCGGGAAAGCACTGAGGAGTTCTCAGCAGGGGGGACATGATCTACTATGCGCTTTGTGAAAATCTCCCAGGATGCTGTGGGGAGTGGTGGGACAAAAGGACAGGGTGTCTGGTGGGAAGACCAGCTAGAAGGTTACTGGCTTGGAGATTAAAAAAGAAAAAGGTTTCAAGACCTATTTTGGAAGTGGACTTGGTAAACCAGTGAGTATTTTCCAAATATGCCCAACGATAAACTGCTGAGAGATCCATCCAAATGTCATAGAGATGTATGCGTGGGAACGACAGACCCTGAGTCCCATATGGCGGTTCCTCTGAGAAAGGCAAAGGAGGGTGTGCTCAGGCCGGCGCAGTGATGCACACAGCTGTGCTCGATGCTGCTGTGTCAGTTCTTAACCGAAGAGGCAGAGACACAGATGTCCACTGTGTGTCTTAGTGCTTTTTTGGTATGTTTTAAATATTCAATCATAAAAATAACAGAATATGTTTAGTTACTTTATTCAATCCAGGTATACACAGTTTACCTGCTATGAGTTTTTCTGCAACAAAAAAATACTATAAAATAACTTTAGTTATTCCAATTCATGATGAACTGTAAGATTTTCACTGGGAAAAAAATGTCGCCCTATACCTTTAAGTCGGTGATCTTTGTTTTCATTGTGAGAACTCAACCCACAGCCACTAAACACTGCAGGTCCCTGACCAGGTTCAAAGTTCGTCAGGTCTTTGGGCGTCTTCACAGTCTCACGGTAAAGTGCACTTTTTAAGGACTAGGTTTGACATGCTTACTCCACCATTAATCATCTTTTATAATTATTCCACCCTCTAAATTTCTCACTTAAATGTACCAATATTGACCTTAAGCGTCCCCAAGGCTACCAGAACCTGCTTCTAGAGCAACTGTTGCAGAGAGATTGTACTCCGAGCACTGCCAGAAGAAAGCACGTCACAGTGAAATTCCCAGTCACTCTAGAGCATCATCTGTCTCCGAGAGGCTCCCGGAAGCGTGGAAGCCACACAAGTCCTTCCCTCTCACCACCACACTAAACGAAAACACGTGATCAATCCAACTTACCCCAGAAGACCCATCAGCACCTCCTGCCCACAATTCAACCACTTCTCACCACCCACACTGCCACGAATCACCGACATGGTCCAAGCCACCCAGATATCTGCACTGCCTCCTAACTGGTCTCTGATTGCTCCCAAAATCTTTCTCAGCAGTGCAGCTTGACTGACCAGGTGTCAGAGCGCGTCACTCTCCTGCTCAAAACTCTCCAGGGGTTTCCTAACTCAGTCTAGCACAATCTAGATTCTCTCCAGTGGTCAGAAGACCCTATTGAAATCTGCCACACTTCTCTTCCTTACTTTATATTTCTCCTTAGCACTTACCACCTTTGATCTACTACATATTCTACTTAATCATTTGTTTATCATCAGTCTCTTCTACAAGGTAATGAGGGCAAGAGTTTTATCTGCTTTTTCTTTACTTTTGTGTCCCCAAACTTGAATGGTGTCAGCATTTAGTAGGAACTCAATACACTTTTGTTGATGAATGAATGAATGAGTAAACATTCCTCTAAAAGTCACAGGAAACACAAGCACAGACAAGGGTTCTGCCATTTTAACTTGAGGTTCCCGCCTCTTTCAGTTTTGGCAAAATTAATGAAAACACAAGACAGAGCTGTAATACAGCTGATGTGAGGACCATAAAGAGCTCGTAGGTGGGGAAGAGGTCAGGTCCAGAAACAGGGTTTTAGAGAGATTTTTCCTAGTCCTGAAGATTTCTATTGCTAAGTAAAATTTTAAAGTAGCCTACACAGTACTGACTGGTCAGTCAAAGCATCCCCGCCCCACACTCTTGTGGCCAATTACTACTTTTAAAGTTTTCAGAAAGTTTTATATTTATGTTAGAATTCTTAATATTCCTTATATTGGCCCATTATGATGTTTTTTAAATTTGTGGTGTTGTTTGATTAAGTTGCTAGCTAATGCTACTGTAGCAATCGTATTGCAATAATAACCAACCTGTATCAAACCAACAGGCTATAAACCTCAAACTCACAAAATAGTATGTCAATTATATCTCAGTTTCTAAAAATTCAACATACTACTATTAGAGGGAGAAAAATGGGGCAAAGAATAAGAACATTATATAATGAATCTACTCTTCAGAATAACAGCTCCAGAAAATTGCCCTGAAAGGGGGATTATACTTACTTCCCTTGTATTTAACAAGATATTTTAAATAATATTTTTTTATTATCCTAAGGAGAAAGGAGAGGCAAGAAATATACTCTAATTTGAAAGGTCAATGATTTTCTTACATTTCACGAAATACCAAGTTACTATAAAAAGCTGAATATATTTGATACTCTAAAGACTGAACTCTCTGGGAAGAGTCAACTTCAAATACCGGCTGTCAGTTATCTTGTCAGAACTAAAAGAAATACTGCATTCCTTACGTCTTTTGAA
>VMDR010004216.1:0-62549 GCA_007922815.1 Macrotus californicus
AATTAAAACCTGCTTTAATACCTAAAATAGCCCCTAATTGATAAATTAAAACACCTCATTTAAAATTCTGTGGGTTTTATCAAAGGGCATTTGCCCAAACCAACTTGTTCTAATATTTTCAATCGAGCGGTTCTCCTTGCCCCACCCCATTAATATCGTCCCTCTTTCCAACCCAGCTTCACCTGGCTCTACTCACCTTACATTTCCTCCTTTTGTAATTACTAGAAAAGACGTATTCATCTCTGCATTGATGAAATGAACTTGATCTGAAAGTTTTGTTTATCCTGTATTTTTAATTTTTGAAGTAACCTGGTAACCTTACTTCCTTATTACTTCATTATGATACAACCCTCTAAATGTCTCTCTAGGACTTTAAGAACCTGGGAACCTGAGATTGTTTCTAAGACTTAGCTTGTTCTGTCTTTTTTTTTCTTTTAAGTGCATAAGAGCTTTCCGATGTTTGTAGTGTGCTGGTAGATCTATTTACTTCTCAAAGCATACAGTAACCAGGAATTTAGATGACAGTTTCTACTCTTACCTCTATTGCTCGAATTACTTTAGAAAGTTCTTTAATGAGATGTCCAGGTCTAACATTGTCTGGAATTTCAAAGGCATGTTCGGATACAAGCTGTATGTGGATTAACAAACACAAAATAACAAAAGTTACTTACACTTAATATGTAACAAAATTTACTAAGTCAATTTTTGGGGTTCTCCAGATTTTACAGACCCAGCTAAATACTAATAAGCCAAGTCTCAGAGTACACGTAGCTCGTGGGATACCTTCTAAGGAGATCCTCATTAACTGATGAAATCCTCTCGGATTGAGTTCAAGATGAACTTGTCATAGGGTGAATTTTGCTTTCCATTGAGTGGTACTCTAGACCTCAAAGCAGTACTACTGTAGTTAGTAAAGTAACTAATTAAGACTAACATTTAATTCATACTGCTAACATTTCACTGATAATACACAAGGATTTGTAAGTAGCAACACAGGCACTGAAACAATCCTAGTCCACTGGCACAAGAAACGTGCCATGGAAGCATCAGGGAAGGACATACTACTTCCAAATGGAGCTCTGGGACGACCTCTTGGAGGAGGTGGAACTCAAGTGCAAACAACCGAGACCACATTTTAGTGAAAATGGAAAGCTTCTGCTTGAACCTTGACCTCCTTTTTTTTCATCTTCAAAATCTAGCAGAGGGATAAGAACACAGGCACTGCAGCTGCAGAGACCCAGGTGTGAGTCCTGGCTCCGCCAGGTATCTTGGGAAAGTATTCGAACCCCTTGAACCTCGGCTCCCCCATGTGTGAAACGGGGATAACGGGAGCACCCAGACCTCGTACACGCGCTGTGAGGGTGAACTTAGTTGGTGGGTGTGAGGACTAAGCACAGCAGTTAGCCACTATGAGAGCGTAGTTACTATTCCGCATCAACACGTTCATTTCTTAGTGAATATCTTAGAGATACTTGAATTCCTTTCTTTTCCAGTTTAAAGAAATACTGAGGCACTTTACCCTCACAGACACATAAACCAGGACATCTGCATATACTGTGTAATAAATTGCATGTTGTACGTAAAGCATGATTTCTATTCCCTCTACTGCAGCTCCTCGTGTCGTATACATAACTGGAAGACTCGTTTTCCTGATCTTACCATACAGAAAAGTACCAATTATTTCACCAAAGCAAACTACTTACTTCTTTTTTCATCCATAATTTTAAAGCAGTGTGCAGTGCTTTCACGCCCTGTACTAGGTAAGTTTGAGGCTGGAAACCGTCTTCTCTGAGTTCTGTGGGCATGGAAGAGGCACGGAAAAGAGTTAAGTGTTCCGAAGATAAAGGGATTAACTTTAGATTTTGAGTAACCACCACAAACGAAACTGAGTTACTTCCAAATTAACGGAAAGGGAACAAAGCGAATCAACAATTGAAAAGACAAGAAAGAAAAACAAACCCGAATTGCATTAAATGTGATTGTACTAAACGCTCAAGTTAAAAGAGTGCTCACAAACATAATGCTGAGTAAAGGACGGTCACAAAAGAATGGCAGCATGAAGCTCGTCACATGATGTCTAAAAGTGGACGAAATCGCACTGTTTCAACCCGTGACCTGGGTGGTAAAGTAGAAGAAGAGGATTATCATGGAAGTCTGGACGGTGGTGCTCTCCCAAAGGGAAGGAGGAGGTGCCGTGGGAAAAATAAGAGGCATTACTAGGGTACTGGCGAGGCTGCTGCTGCTCACCTGGGGCAGAGGTGTTCTGAGTGCCAGCCTTGTAATTCTTCACACGGCACAGGAGTACGTGCGTGTGCACGTGTGACCTGTACCACTGACTGCAGGCACACACTGTCTCACCACTGCGAGGATGAATACACACACTCCCCGACAAATGTCTCTTTCCAAGTTAATCATCTAAAACTCACTCACAATACGTTCGATGTGGTCTACAACTCAGGCCAGCTGAAGCAAAAGTGAAAGATTTCGCTTTTGCCCTGTGGCTAATTTACTTATATAAAGCCCAGACTGGTTCACTGTTTTATTATTACTGACACTAAACTCAATTAAGAATTTCATATAACCCGTCCTCATTTAATCTACCAGATAAAAGCCTGTAACAGCCTGAGAGATGGCAAATAACAGGCCACAAGGAGAAGTTAAAAGGTGGGGGATGAAAGGACAACATAACATAGGGTAACAAGACCACCACTCCTGATTCCAGGATGAATGCCCAGCACGATGGCCCTGGGGGGGTGGTCCTTCAGCTCCATCCTCGGTGGGATTGGGCTGATACACTAGTATTGCCAGGTATCCTGATCTGCCTGATGAAATTAAAAAAAAACACTTTAAAACCAACCTACAAATATCCTTTTACAGTAACCTTTTTTTTCTCTTTACTTTAATGTATGGGGTTGTTTTCAGTCAGATCTCAATAGTTCTGAACTCTCACTGGCCTTACAGAGAGGCTAAATCATTCTAAGACTAAGCAATCTGCTGCTTGTGACTGTAAGAAGCACAGCAAGGTTTTGTCTTTCAGATAAATTCTTAATTTGTTCTAAAAAGCTAACTGAGGAGCCCCTCTCAGACATCAGGGGTTAGAGCCCTGGGGTGCCTGTGTGTGTGTGGTTGAGAAGAGACCGTACAGTGCTCTGAACTTAGAGTACTGAATCGCCAATCTGGAATCTGAAGGGTTCAGTCATTGAGTTTCATTTCCAGGAAACAAGAACATGTATAGGTGTTTTTGTTAAGTATTTAAAAGTGTTCCTATTTCTCTAGGCTTCCAGTTGGATAGGAGACTGTGCACTTTAAAGTCCAGAATCTTACTGGAAACTATAGACGGCAACTCTACGGTGCACTGTGACATCCCTGCAGTCATGACGAGTTCCTGAAAACACAGAATGAGTCAGGGACTCGGGATAAGGATTCACATCTGGAGTGGACACTGCTCTTGTGTGGAGAGCACCTGCGCTTCCTCATCCATGGTTTCCTGCCTCCATCACAGACACCCGCGCCTCCGACTACAGTACAGGGGTGGGATGGGGCTATTATTCTTTCCTCTCAAAGACAGTGAGCCCCCCTTTTTTCGAGCAAAGAAACCATAAGTTTTGTCATTCAATTCTGTACATAGTATTCTGGGAAGAAAGTTATTGGTTGTTTCTTTTCATTTTATCTTTTCTTTTTGTACAACTTTTTTTCAAAGATTTTCATTTATTAAGGGAGTGGGGGGTGCTGGGTGGAGGAGGGCAAAGGGAGAAAATAAGGACAACTATAATAGCATAATCAATAAAATATAATTTTTAAAAAGATTTTATTCATTTATTTTTAGAGAGAGGGGAAAGGAGTGAGAAAGAGAGGGAGAGAAGCATTGATGTGCAAGAGAAACAATGATCGTAAGCACCTCCAACTGCGGACCAATCCCACAACCCAAGCATGTGCCCTGATCGGGAGTCAAACCAGTGACATTTCGCTTTGTGGGACAACACTCTACCAAGTCACACTGGTCAGGGCTTCTTGTGCACCTTTTACGTGGAAGAAGAAACTGATGTTTGGCATAGACTTGAGGTTTAACCTGTTAAAATCTGTCTCTCCCGGGGTTAACTGTAACACAGCACTCTTTGCAAACGGACTGGACAAGTCAGACAGCACAAAACCAGAGAAACTGCTCTCACGGGCGCAAGTGCATGAGAAGCCAAAACAAAACAAAAATGGATGAAAGAAGTGATACTCAATTGCCAACTTAACTGCTCAAAGGTTATTAACCCAAAGATAAAATATGAGACCTGAAATTCGACATCAGAAAGGTGGCTTTCAAGTCTAAACAAAAGAACAACAACTCCCCACAAATGCCCAAACAAACATCTTTCCTCACCCCTCAACACAGAGCAGGGCACTTGGCTGGTCTGTGCTAACGGGCACAACAGCACCAGCACGTGCACTGCCTGATTCTCTCAGGGCGTGAAAAGTATGTCCTTGACTTCTAAGAGCAAACATTTGGGAACGCCTGTTACATAACAGTCTCTTGGCCTAGCCTGCACTTTTGCAAGAGAGGCACTTTTACGTGCCTGATAGTGTGTGCGAGCTACTGGAGTGCCAGGTGAAATTTTCAACATTACCTGTTCTGATCCAGCAATTCATGTATCTGCTTCTTAAGATTATGGATTAGAGACTCTAATTTGCTAAAAAAGTTCTTAGCAGAGGGAATCATGCATTTAAAAAAACAAAATAGCCCTAGACGAGTAGCTCAGCTGGTTAGAGCGTCATCCTGACACACCAAGGTTGTGGGGTTGGTCCCCAGTCACGACACACACAAGAAGCAACCAATGAGTGCCTAGATAAGTGGAACGACCAGTCAACGTTTCTCTCTCTCTCAAGTCAATCAATCAATAAACAAAACTGAGGCAACAGCCACACCACACAAGGGTCTATCAGTGGCTTTTAGTGAATTTACAAACATCATGCATTATATCACACAATAAAATGGACAGATTATTAATTACCTTTCAAGGTTTCCAGCAAGTTTTTGGCTACAAACCAACATATGGCTTCAAAGAAAGGGAATTTGAAAAGATCTGGTGTTTTTAGCCTTTTTTCCATCTCATAACACCTGTAAAATATAATTTGAAGAAATTTAATGTTAGTATTAGCATTTCAAAGTTAAAAGAAAGCCACCAACTTAAGGAAAATAAAACAAGCAGGCAACATGTAAGACCAATCCAGTGCTGCGTATTTCTTACTGTGACATTTGGATAAGACTGAATTGTGATCTTACCCAGGTCTGACCTTAGCAAATTTGACAGTATACTGAAGAATTACACTGGCCTTCAAACAGATCACACCTGGGACTTTTATCCTAGTCTTAACGGAAGGACTCCCCCAAGGGTTCTGCTCTAATAAATGCGACCACATGTTTACGAGTCAGTTCCACGAGCTGGACAGCACTGCAACACCCACGTGGGTTTTCTTCAGTGTTCACTAAGCATTCAAGCTCAAAACCACATGTGGCACTCGCTGGTCAAGGGGAGGACACAGGAGCCACAGGTTGCCACACTGTTCGACCTCTGTGGGAGTCCTCACAGCAGCCTACACCCCAGGAGCCGCCTTTCCTCTGGGGACAGCTCAGGTATAAGGAAACAAGTTTCACACTGAGCAGTGTGGGAGCTCGCCTGGCTTAAAGCTTCTTGTAATAACTCTACAGACACATCGCATCCAGGGCCTTCCCTGGACAAGCCAAGCTACAAGAGTCATCACACTCGGGAAAGCCCAACTACAGTGCATGGCTCCCTACTAAGTGCTTCTCGTTCTCCCAGTCCTGACGTGGCTTATCAACCAGGAGTCACTGCACCACAAGCAGGCCTACCAGGGGCACAGAGTCACCCGAAGGTCAAATTCTCACACAGAAGGGGAAAGAGCTGTTGTTAGCCCTCTCCCCACAGTAAAATTGAAGGGGAGGGTGGGACAGCCACCCGAGCCCCGGGCAGCTAGACTGTCCCCAGCACCTCCTGTCACACCTGAGTCTGGCTGGACTGTGTTCATCTCCCTACTGTTAAAACCACCAATGCGGGAGCCCATATACTTTTATAAAGTTCTGAAATCTGGGGAGACATTTAATCTCAAACTGAATAAATGACTATTTTTTTCAATTTCAGATTTGAAATGCATCAAGGTGCCTTCCTGTCAAAATTTTAAAATACTATCTTTGTTAAAAGTTTCTATTCTTATAATTTTTCAGGGCCTATCTCCATGAGATCTCAATCAAAATATGTGGCTGACTTTAGTTTTCGGAAACTGGGAAACAATGTCCTATTTAAGAAAGGACAAAAGACCCTTTAACTACTGATGACACTAACCTGAGCTGCATGCCGATGTTAAGGTTATGCAGAAAGTTGCCCCCAAAAGCCATACAGTCCTGAGAAGTGAGCACAGCATGAATCCACCCTGAAATGGGTAAAAGTATGTAAGTCAGTGATTCTTCAGTATTTAAACCAAACAAATGTCATATCTATCTGTGAAATAAGAAACTCAAAAATATCCTATCAGTTTACTTCATACTCCAGTGGTAGAAGAGTTAATGTCTATAAAATCTACGGATTCATTCACCCAAATATTTATTGAAGGCTTATCACACGCCGGTTCCGTGCTGACTTTGAGGAAACAAATGCACCGGCCCAAAATCACAGTACCAGATGGGGAAGGTTTTTTGCAAAGCTGTGGTTGTGACTGTTTTAGTTTCTTTATTTTTAAAAAATCCAACTTTATATTAAAGCTTTTACTCTGAGTCAAGCCAAACCTGGTTATTATGAGGCAAGCACACTGCCATGAGGAGAACACTGAGATCCGCTGAGTGCTTCCCTCCCCGAGTCTCTGAATGAGTGCCCTGCAGGACTAAGCAGAGGAGGACCCCCAGAACTCAACAGGGTGCCCATCCCTAACAAGGGGAAGGGGGACCACCCACAACTCATTATGGAGGGTTTTGTTTCTGTAAATGCAAATGTTGGCAATCAAAATGATATCTTATTTTCCCATAAAAATATTTTCAAAGTGAAAAACATTTCTAAGAGATGACGCCTAGCTTTTGAAAGAAATGTCCAGACTAAACATAGACCTCATGTAGGTGTAAGTAAATATAAACAAATACATTTGAATGTAAAAATTAGCTGTTAAAATAGATCCCATTTTCTTCATATTTTCTCATCTTTTCATCCCTCACTGTGCTATGATAAAAGACTTTCAAGTGGTGCCCATTTGTGTACTCAGAGGCAGAAAGCCTTGAGCTTGACACTGAAGACACCACTGAGATGTCTGTCGGCTACAACTCCTATAGATCAGTGTTTCTCACCGAGGCTGTCCTGCCTATATTGGGAAACTTTGGGGGGTTTCTTTCAATTGTCACAATGATCAGGGGGCACCACTGCCATCTCATGAGTGGGAGCCAGGGGTACAAAATGAAGGACAGTGCCACACAGTAAGAAATTGTCCTGCATGACTGAGGACTTATGAATTTCTGCAGGGCATTCATCTAGTACAAAATCTGCCAAGAACTGTCTAAGCCTAGAAACTGTAACTTCATTATATATGCAAGCAAAGTAATATTTGCATGGCTTTGGCATAATTTTCCAGGAATACAACTACTCTGTGAATTGAAGGAAACTGTACTTTAGTTTGTGTGGAATTTTATCAGTGGCGAACTACCTTGGGGAAAAACTGCAATGCCTACAGCGGTGGTTCTCCAAGTCTCCAGACCAGCAGCAGCAGCAGCAACATAGGTCAGGAACTTGTGAGAATGCACATTCTCAGGCCTCATCCCAGACCCACGGAATCGGAACCGCTGGGGATGAGAACCAGCAATCTGTGTTTTAACACGCCCTCCAGGAGACTGTGATGCTCAAGGAAGTTTGAGAATTCTTCATCTACACCAACACTACAGAATGTGAGCTGCCAATCACACACCTGTATTGGTGTCCTGGCTTATGCATCTATTTCATTTTGTCTTCTAAGGCTGCTGTGCCTGAGCAGACACATTTTGAAATAGTGTTTTATCATAAATTACTTTTGAATCTCTTCTTTATATGCTGGTTAGGTCATTATACTATTTTTTTTAACTACTGGTGTAGGAGGTTATAACATCAATAAACATGAATTTGAGACTAGGAAGAGGGCATAACTACATATGTTATAAAAGGGAACACTGCAAAGAAGATTTAAGGAAGGAGCTCAGCCCATTCACAATGAAAATACTGGCACTTATCTACATTCATAAATTCTGGTAGTTCCAGGCATTTATTAAAAACATATTTATTTATTGTTATATACACCAGAGGCACAGCAAGAAAGCAGGGCCCGTGGTAACGGATCCCTGTGAACTCTGCAGGCTTTAGGCGACCCAAACCAGACTAACGCAGCCCTCACAGCCCCTGGCTGGGAGAGCCCTGTGTCCCATCACGTCACAAAGTGACACACTGGACACCTGTCCTTGAAGCTACAGCTAAGGCTGGTACCCAATTTCTTCCTCCGGTCCCTCGAAACATACTCCTCTCTGTCACAGGCCAACAGCCCAGATTCTCACTGCTGGCTTGGCCTTTCACAGCAAGTAAAAGTTGAAGGGAACTTCGTAAAAATTTTAAAATTTTGTGCAAAGGATATTATCAAGAAAGTAAAAAGACAATCCACCAGATGGGAGAAAATATTTGCAAATTATAAATATGTCTGATAAGGGCCTAGTATACAGAGTATATAAAGAATGATTATAACTCAACAATTAAAAGGCAAATAAATAACCCAACTTAAAAATGGGCAAAGGATTTCAATAGACATCTCTCCAAAGAGATACTGAAATGACCAATAAGCATAAGTAAAATGCTTAGCATCACTAATCACTAAGGAAATGCAAAGCAAAACCACAGTGAGATACCACTACTTTGCACCCACTAAAATGGCAAAAATAAAAAGATAATTACAGTGTTGGTGAGGACGTGGAGAAACAGAACACACCGTATACTGCTGGCGGGAGGGTAAAATGGCACAGCCATTTGGAGAACAGTTTGGCAGTTCCTCAAAGTTAAATGTCAATTCAACCATACAGTCCAACAATTCCACACTAGGTATATAACCGAGGAAAATGAAACACTTCCACATAAGAACTTTAACACGTATGTTCAAATAATAGTCAAAAGGTGGAAACAACCCAAATGCCCATCAACTAATGAACGGATAACCGAAATGTGGTGTATCTGCACAATGAAATATTAACGAGCCATAAAGAGTACTGAAATACGGATGTGTTACAGTGAGGACGAGCCTAGTAAACATAATGTTAATTTTGGTTGCAGGCTAGACTAAAAAGGCCACACATTCCACACACATGCACACGCATGAAATGTCCACAGCGGGCAAAGTCACAGAGACTAGAAGCACATTAGCGGCTGCCAGGGGCTCAAAGTGGGGGAATGGGGACATGATTGCCAGCTGACGTGGGACTTCTTTTTAAGGCGACAAAATCAGAATTAGATGGTGGCACAGTTGCACAACCTTGTTAATCTACTGAAAACTAGAGACCTGTACACCTTAAAAGGGTGAATATTACAGTATGTGAAACTTTATCTGAACAGAAATCAAAACGAAGGCAAACAACATAAAACAGCAAAAGACAGCAGGTCCTAACTATAAGGAAAGCCTCTAAGGGACAAGGAAGTAAAAAGCCCAAGATCTCAGTCTGTACAAAGCTGCTTCCCAAACACGTGAAAGCCAAGGTGACTCCGTGTGACTGAGGATCAACAATGGGGAGTGGAGATGGGATTAAACCTTACCTGTGGGAACAAACAAGGTATGTCCCTGCTTTACCACACATTTGTAGCACTTATCCACCTTATCTCCAAAGAACACCTCGCTCTGGGTCACAGATGAACTCCAAGATTCATAGAGTGCCAAATTTTCATCTGTTGGCTTTATCAAATAAAAAATCTTCTCACCCTAAAAGAAAGTAATCACACTGTTTTTTAAAAGAAAAAGCCATTCTTAGGATGGCCTACATTGATGCACTTTCCCAATAAAATGACCTAAATAACGTAATTATCACATTTTTTAGGCTCAAAAAGACATATTTCACATATCTCATCAGTAGCTATTGCCCTTAACAAGCATCTTTCTTCACAGGAGCTAAGGCTCTCCTTCCCAAACATGACAAGGCGCCAATCAAGGAGCATTGGAGAAATAGTTAGAAGAGAGGAGGGGAAAAATCACAAACATCCTACTGATCTCATTTTCAAGGTCTGGAGTAAATCCAATAGGCCCCAGGTTACAGAGTCCTCTCTGCAAATGCTGCCCTTTCTCCTAAGAGCTATACTATAATGATTATTTTTAAAGACCGGCAAATCAAGTTCCTTTAATAAACTAACCCTTTGCTTTTCTCATGGAGAAAATAAATAGGAGCTCAAGGACACAGTGCCATACACAGTACAGAGCACTGCCGACAGACAGGCATTCGATACAGAGCAGATCTGGTTCTAGGTCAGCAGTGTCCGACAGAACATCCCATAATGACGGAAATGTTTCCTATCTGTGCTGTCCAATACAGCAATCATAGCCACATGTGGATACTGAGCACTTGAAATGTGGTCAGTGCAAATGAGGAACTGGATTTTAGATCACATTTAATTTTAATTATTTAAAATTTAGCCACACGTGGCTAGTGGTTACTGTTTGAATAGTACACTTCTAGACAAAGCAAGGTGAATATAAGCTGCCAAGAAGAATTAGTATTTTTATGGACCTTCTTCCTGACTGAAAAGCTATCCAACTAGCTGTCCTAGCCTACTGTTAAGGACAGAAGCAATGATTATTACTGTAATTCCGCTCCTCCTCAGGTACTGACTCAGGGATTATGTGATAACTGAATAGGGGGAAGAGACAAAAGGCTACAAGAGACCAGCTTATAAAATCATGGCAAAGGGGGTGGGGGGTGTGGATCTAAATACAGAGTAAGAGTAAGAACCAATGGCTTCTCTGTTACTCGGGATTAACAAGTCATAGTGCTTACCAGTAACACGACAGGTCCTACTTACAAAGTACAAAAACCTCCCTCTTTGCAAGCGTCATCTGCGTGAATGCAGCCCTGCACACGGAGGACTACGAGCTTTTGCCAATAGGAGAACAAAGAAATACCCCCGTCTTACCCAGAGGACATGGTACCAAACCGAAGTTCCACCAAAGTCAATGTGGAAATCTGTGTAGCTGTCTTGCACTCCCATTAAGCAGTATTTCTGAACAAATGGCTTGGGAAAGACTGAGTCATCTGGCCAATAATTTTCCACCCAGGAAAGTTTTCTGGCTATGTCAGGGACCTCCACCAATTCAGACATCCTTTAAAAAGACAAACACACGTACACACACACACCCGCGTCATGCAAGTTAAAACTTCTTCAAATGGCATCTTCATCTCAACCCAGACCAAGAAGTTAAATGGAACTCAAGGTCCCAGCAATACTTAAGAGCTTAAAACTTACTGCACTTCTAAATACTCTCTGAGCACGCCAAAACACAGTTTACAACATTGCTATCACTGGGCCACTTAAGAAATCACAATTATGTTTCTTACTGAAGTAAATGTGTCATTTAACTACGTTTAGCTAACACTCAGAAGACTACCCCAAAATGTCCAGAACTACTCACTTGGTATCTGAAAATTCAAGGCTGATCACATTTAACACTTTTGGTCTGTTGGGATTCATGAAGTATTTAACATAATTGTGAAGTGTCATTTTGCTGTCTGCCTGCCTTGCCACATCAATGACATCTATCACTTTGTCACCACCTGCAGAGAAAAATTACAGTCTCATTATTGGGCTTAAATGTTACATCAATAGAGGCCCTAAACAAAAATACGTAGTCTAGACAAAGTTTTTCCTGTGCCCTTAATTTTTAAGACCAAATGGAACTTTTGAAAAGGAGGATCGTTTTGGAAGGAAAGGGAGCAATTAAGACAGAGCTGCATAATTAACAGTGATGGTAAAAACTTACGCATTTACAAAGCTTTTTACATATCAATGATTTCTCGTAGGCAGCTCACAATGACAAAACGCATTACAATGGCACGTGGAAACTGCCACATGCTCTGGGTTTCCATTTCCTCATGCATGCATAGAATGAGGGGGCTGACTTTTTCCCTCTCGCTTCTGTAACACACGATTCTAAATCTATCATTTTGAAAAAATGATCAGTCACTGGGGAACAAGTGAACTAGGACAAACAATTTCTGTTTGCCTGCTAGTGTCTTCTCTTCTAATCTGCTTCAAGAAAAAAACTGGTGGTTAGGAAGCAAAAATCAGTTCACATTAGTGTCTGCTGGGATTAATTTACAAATGTCCTGCAAAACCATGAGGTGTTGTTCCACACCACTGTATCGGCACCCTAGGAAGAAGCATAATCAGTTTTACAATGTCCTACAGGGTAAGACAGAATTCAAAATACTCAGAAATAATCTGAAACAGAAAACAAATAAATGACTTTCTTAATTTAATGTAATTTTAGATAAGTTAAAAAATATTGTCCAGTAGAATTTATTTTATACTTAGGAGGCAAGACAATTCTGTTAACTGAAGGGCTTCGCAGTACTAAGAAGTTAAATATCGAATAGTCTGAAGATTTTTTCCCTCTACTTACATGACACTATTATTTACTTTAGAGTGCTATCTAGGCTAACAGTTTTAGGTTAAATCTCAGCCTCATCCCCTACTTTATCAAATACTCAAAATTATCTCAGCTTCCTCTGTGGAAGAGTTATCAATGAGAACTGTCAAAGCAAAGGCTCCATACAAGGACAAGCTCTCAGAGTTCATGCACAGGAGATAACACACTGTAATGGATGCACAGTTCTGAGTCAAAGTAGATGTGAGATCTAATCCTCAAATAATCTCTGTCTATTGCTGACAAGGAATGACAGCTACGTGTAATCAGCTTTTTCTATAAACATCATGAAGAGAATAAATAAAATAACTAAAAGTGTCAACAGTACTACAATAGATGAACAACTTTCCCCTTGTTTCTTATGCCTTTCTGGCCTCAAAATAACAAATTCGGTCCAGACATCATTAAATGGCAATTATCACCAACCATAAATACAAAAAAAAAAGGTTTAAAGATATCTCTCCTTTTGCACGGCCATTCTCTCAGCAGCAGGTCACTAAAGCAGGGTCCACAACTCTTGCACCTGAATCTCTGGGGGCCTGGGCCCAACCCAGTTCCCGCTGCCTTTCCCCAGTATCTGCAGCTGCCCCTCAGTAACAGTTTTTCCTAAGCAAGCACCAGAAAATAGGATGATAAGAAAAAGCAGCAGGGTGAGTCTGAGGATATGAGAAAATAGGCAAAATGTTTCATTCTGTTTTTCTCACAATTGCAGGTCTGCTGAGAAAAAAGAGTTTTCAGTACAGGCAATATTCAATTTCACCTTTCCTGACCCAGGAAACTGAACTAAATTAACCTCTTTTCACTTGACTTTTAATATGGTTAGTGCAGTATCATTTTTACTTTTACCGTGTTTTCCAAAGTTCGTACCTACATGACGTTCCACATCGAGAACAGAGAAAGTAGGTGCAGGAAGCCTGAGTCCTAGGTCGTCTAACTTGGGGACCATAATCGGGACTTCGAATCCATGCTTCTCCAGATACCTCTGTGTCAGCTGGCTGCCGTGCATCTTCACAATGATTTCGTCGGCACTGAGGGAAACAGAAGAGGAAGATGTCAGCTCTGTTAAAGTTCAGTTAAAAAAATCTCTGGTAATGGGCTAATTCATATACTGTATTATTATCTATACCAGTGGTTCTCAACCTGTCATGCCTAATTCTCCTTTATAGAACAATTTTTTTTTAATAAAGTCCCTTTTAAAGTAAATTTCATAATTACTCCAATACGAAACAAATCAGTTTACAGGAAAATATGTATTTCAATATGTAAATGTTCACATAAACTACACTAGAAAATAGAATAATAGGACGCTTACAATTAGGTGTAATGAGTAGTTGGATTTAAGAAAATTAACAAGATCAGAAGCCACGCAATGCTTTCGAGAAGAATAAAAACGGAGGCAAACTGAACACACATCACAGAGGGCTGGTTAAGCGGATCACTGTGTACACACAGCCATTGCGTACTACACGGTTAAGGAGTGAGACAGATGTTTGCATACATATGGATGAACACCTATGAGTACAACAGAGTAAAAAATCAAGTTACACGACATATGCAAAACGCTTTTTATCCTTTAAAACTTAGATGCGTATGTACATCCATACATCTCTATATAAATGTTTTAAATGTTATTGTTTATGTAGAAAAGGGTCTCAAAAGACACTAAGTCTTAAAGCAGGGGAGAAGAAAGACGGCCTGTTCACTTTATTTCGTACACACTTCTGTGTTCAACACATCAAGTATGTGTAATTTAGTTAATAAATGATGTGAGAGTGTATGGAGTTAAACAAATAAAACCAAAGACCTTGACCTAGTGGTAATTACCACTTGGACATTTGTGACCATCTCTATAATCTGCTCTCACTTGTGTCTAGTGTGGCAGAGAAGCCTCAGGAATCACGAGGCCAGGAGCAGAGTTTTAACACTACTCTTCCGGTCATAACCCTATTTGAAAAAAATGAAAGCTATGGTCCCTCCCCCTGAAAAAACAAAGCACATTCCCACATGGACACTAAGTTGTTTATACAACTTCAGGGGACTCACAAGCCCCTCTGAAGCCAGCGCAGGCCTCACACCGACAGCTCTGGCCCTAGGCTCCAAACGAATCCAGGAAAACAAACACACTCCTCCGATGGCTTCGAAACAGATAAAGGAGACTATTTGAGAAGAGACTATTTTAATATCACAAAAATCCTATGGAACCCACTATTCACAATATTTTCTTTCTCTCAGTCGACCTGACGGAGCCAACAGTAGCTCCGTAAACTGTATGTTTCTGTGTAAGGATGGAGGAGGGGGGAGACAGGAATCCTAGAGACTGTTAAGAAATAGCAAAGATTTATAGGATCTGAAATAGTTCCATAATAGGTTACACGTGTGTGACTTAAATTTAAAGTGCGCTTCCTCTCTTTAACAAGTCTGGATATGATCTCGCGTAAAAGCTTATTAAGCATCATCACTTTGAACAGACATCCAGCACTGAGTAGAAAATTATCCACAGCATGATTAAATGCTGTATGACAGCGGTGCCAAACTCATTTTCACCAGGGCCACATCAGCCTCAAGTTGCCTTCGAAGGGCCAAAATAATTTCAGGACTGTATAAATGTAACGACTCCTTTACTGTCAAGGAGTTGAAATTACATTCAGCCCTTTGAAGGCAACCAAGAGGCTGATGATGATGTGGCCCCCGGTGAAAACGAGTTTGACACACCTGCTGTATAATGTTTTTGACTCTCTTTGAGCCATAGGTGACTCAAACACTCTCCATTATCTTTACAAAATCAGAAAGCCCAGTCCTGCTGCCCCCAGGGAGGCCAAGCAATGGGTTTGGGTACTTCTGGTAGGCCCAGAGCAGGGGCAGACGTAAAAAAAGAAAAACAGAGTTTGAAAACGGGAATAGGTGAGGTGAAAGAGAGGCAGCAGCTGCTATCGTAAGGAAACAAGTACTTGGAACAACTGCCTGAAATTTCGTGTTTCAAACTTGCTTGGACTGGGACCCACAGTTAAGAATGTATTTTCACACAGTGACCCAGCACACGTACATGTAACAGAAGTTCCATGAGACTATGCTCTGTGAGTCCTATGACCTGCAATGCACCGACAGTTTCTATGTCATTCTGTTTTAAAAAGTAAAAACTTGATGGCGAGTAATCATGGGCTGTAACCTGACATTTGAAAACATGGCTTTATTTAGGTAAGGCCCATCTGTCAGTGAACGTTCTTAAATTTTCTTTGGCCAGAACAGGTTTCCATACCTTGGGAAGACTCGAGAACGCAATTCCTTCACAAAAGTTCTAGTTCCAGCCTGCACTGGTTTGGAGCCGTCATCGATTTCCGTGTAGTCATGCCTGTGCCAGTTTCTCCTCTTCTTCACTGTGTTTTTAGATTAAAAAAAAAAACAAAAAACATTTTGGTACCTGCCGATGCTATGTACTTTCTAATTGTTATATAATCAGACATAGCAATTATTAAGCACAATAAAAACACTCACATTTTTAGTGCGTTTCTAGGCTGAAGAAGTAAATTTGACTTTACAGAACACAGCTACTACAGGCAATTAACTGTGGGTTTTTTTTTAACCTACTCTTTCATTTCACAGTAATTTTAAAGTTAAATCAAGGAATTCAAATTAGCAGATGGAGCCTTCTATAAGACCCAAACTGACACATACTATAAAACCTCACAATTATTTAAAATCATGATTTTCATTAGGACGTTAGGTTATGATACAATTTTTATGGATTGTCCAAGTCATTCTCTCAGAATAGGGCCTTTGATCGCACGTCGGAAATCTATCTTTAACAGCACAGTGCCTTCCTCTTGATGTCACATTTATTCCCCTAATAAGCATGGTTACTGTGACAGAGAGAAGAGCAGGTGACTGCCTCACAGTTAGAGAAAGATGAGCGACACCACACAACAAACAGCTGTACCGTGACTTCTAACGCCCAGCCCCAGGAGGCTGCAATCTTGACTGGTCGCAGCAATCAAGCAGGAGACTTGACTGACTCCTAGTTCGGCCGCTACTCACTCTGCCACCTTGGGCAGGTCACTTAACCCACCTGGCCCGTTTCCTCCGTGTGCAAGTGAAGGGGATGGGCGCTGGCTTTCCAGCCGGGCTGAGGAACCCTACATAAAGGGGATGATGGGGAAGAGGGGGAGGAAGGAGCTCTGGACCCCACTCCTCTTTCCACCAGGGCGGCACCACCCACAAATCTTCTGTGTAGCACTACTGTCAGGTTTCGGTTTTAACAACACATACGTATTTTTAAAGTTTGAAAAGCACTCTTAAGCCTAAAACCTCCACAGTTCTGGGTAATGTACTGATGCCTGCAACTTACTTGGAATGCATCAAAAGATCAGACGACTAGACAGTGAGATAGTTGCATGGACAGACACGTGGTAAAGCAGACAACGGAAAATGTCAGCAGCAGCCTCTCAACTTTTCCTGTACGTTTGAACGTTCTCGTAACAAAACGCTGGGCGGAGGACCCAACTCCATGAGTCTACCTTCTTCACCTTTCAAAGATCATAATAATATAATAATGCTGATTCCTCCTATGGATAAGGACAGGTCACACGAAGTGACGAACAGGGGCGGAAATCAGACTTAACTCATATCTACGAGTCTAAAACAAGATTCCCAAGTAGTTCCTAGCAGTCAGACCCTCAACATGGCCAACAGTAAATTCCATTTTTGAAAAATTGAGAATCATAAAGCAACCTTAGTAGGAAACCCCATTAAGGTATCTTTTGTGCGTGTGTGTTTTCCCTCATTTAAAATCACTACTAAAATTCAAGAATATTTAATGCCAGCCTTTTCTCCTGACCCAAACATATATAGATACATCCTCCTATTTTATTTTCAACTGAGATCATAATGTTTATTCTGCTTCCCTTATTATATCATGAGCATTTTCTCCTTATTAAATATTCAAAAGCAACTTAAGGCAGCTTACAACTATTTTAAGATATAGATGTAGATGTATCATATTATAATCATTTTTTTATTCTTAAGCATTTAGTTCATCCTGAATCTTTCTTCAAAGTTGAGATTAACACTCATATACATAAATCTGTTTCCACCACTAACTCCTTGGGACAAATTCCTAGAAATGCTAGAAGAAAGACTAAATTTTAAAGACACTTACTACATATTGCAAAACTGCCTTCAGAGAAGTGGTAGGTAGCTCACATTCTTACCAGTGTACAAAAGGTGGGGCCCCAAAAATCTGGAATTTATATATAAAAAAAATGCGTATTCATTCTTGCATGTTTATTAAACTTCAGTCACCTTCAAAGCACTCTCCATTTGATGCAATACATCTATTGAGACGTTTTTTCCCACTGCTCAAAACAGTTTTTGAACTCATCAATTTTGATGCTTTTTAGTGTTTCTGCCATTTTTTGTTCCACCTCTTCCACATGGGCAAAAGGCTTCCCTTTGAGGACTTTTTCTCATCCGGGGAAACAAAAGAAAGTTGCTAGGGACAAGGTCTGGTAAACAGGGAGGGTGGGGGATGGGGGTTATGCTGTTTTTGATCAAAAATTGCTGAACACTCAGTGTAGTGTGGGCAGGTGCACTCATAAATTACCCATCTTGAAATGGGCAAACCCAAGAATCTTCCAAAAAAAAAATTTCACTGAAGCCAAATGCAGCCTCTCACAACACCACCAGCTGGTACACTGACACAGATGGGTTCCTAGAGCACTCACCTATCAGGGGAAGCCTGTACTACAAGGGGCCTGCCCTCTAGAAGATAATTCCAGGGCTTTTTTTTGGCTTCTCCCCCCCTTATATAAACAGCCTATTTCCAAGCCCTGGGTCAACCGTGAGCATCACTACTGGAGAGAAAAGGAAAGGCTGCTCATTTGATAAGTAATTATGCTATGACATTCGTTTTTGCTGAACAGATTAGAATTAGAGCAGAGTGGAATTGAACAGCTATGGGTTTGAACTCCAGCTCTGCCAAACAGCTACATGAAAGAGCTCTTTGACCATTTTTCTCATATCGTGCTGCTATAAATATCAAAGGAGAAAACACAGGTCAAGCACCTACTTAGCACAGTGCCTGGCACTCATTAAGCTGCCGATTACTGAGGTTTCCTTTGAAACGTTCTGACTTGCAGATGCTAACAGAGGGCTACAACTGTCCTGCTGGGCCAACATGTTTGATACAAAAATAATCAGCCATGACAAGAGCTACCTTAATTTCTTAAAGGAAGGAAGCCAGTGAAGGAATATTTCAGTAGTGTTCATAGGAAAAGACAGCAAACTTTGAGTTTAAATTGCACATGCATGAAGAACCCTGAGCATATGTGCTTAAGTGTTAAACTAGTTTTGATACCTGTCCTCAGAGTCCTTAATTCCCCTAAGAGGATAAAGTCCACACGCAGGATATTAAGTGGGTATTATACTGCTGCGATGGTATCTGTAACAATAAGGATTCCTGGGGAATTCCAAAAGAGACAGAAAGCCCTGGGTGGCAAGCGAGAAAGGTTTACTAGCAGAGGGAAAGGGACCAAGGGGACTACCCAAGTTGGGGGGTAGAGGGTTAGGAGTGGGGATGAAAGGGGTTCCTGGAGCTTGGCCATTTTCCCGACAGCTGCTCAGAGGTGGACCTCTGCCCAGAAGACAGCCGGTGCCTGACCGTCTGTTATTCAAGGGTGAGAAGCACATAAAGGGCCAGGTAATACGGTCTTGTCTCTGATGCACTGGTATTCAAAGTGCAGGTCATGACACATTGTGGATTGTGAAATCAATTTGGTGACCACTGACAAGGTTTTTAAAAAATTAAATCATATAAGAAAAAGACAGAGTATATCACACGTAGCAGTGTCTTAAATACATTTTTCTGCCTCATAGAAACCCACTTAATATTTCATGAAAATTAAATTTAAATTATTTCATTTTGGGATTATACGCTTAAATTCTAAACTAAAACTATTATCAATTTTAGTTCTGTTTTTCTTCTTCAGATAACAACCCAGTATTATTTACTTCCTTCAAGAATTACACTCCGCCAATAATTGTATCAAGTTATATACTACCTACTTCAGTGCTACGCAAAATAAAAAACCTTTAAAAACATTTATGACAAGAAATTAGCCAGTTATGCATGTAACAATTCTACCAACCTGCTAACCTCAAATTTTATAACAGCAAAATAGATATTCTGTATTTTCCATGGAAATATTTGAATGCATTTATATAGTTTAAATTTCTAAATCTCTTACAAAGTTGGTAAATTAGCATTTCTAACAAAACATATGAGCAGTCAGTTGCTAGTAAGACTCTTTTAAAAAATTACTCACCCATGACCTCAGAACAAGATTTCTATTTTTAAAAAAAAGTACCACAAAAAAGGCCCCATTCAAAATAACAACATTGTACATATTGGTTACCTATACCTGACCCAAGCATTTTGTCAAGGCATATTCAGGAACAGACGCAAGGATAAATTTTCCTTTCTCTTCTAAAATGATTATGATTAAGTCTAAAGTTTTTCCCTTTAGTTTAGTAGATACAAAAACTCTAGTTTTCAGTCTAAATTTTAAAGAAAAAAAAGTAGTTGTAACATATTCCAAAGCTTTTAAAATCTTGACTCTCACAGTTGTACAATAATTATTATTTCAAGCTATTTTCCCGAAGCATTTGTAAGAACCTAAAAATAAAGATCATCTTACACGTGCGACTGGTTCCCTCCTGAGGATGAGAGGCCCTGCCGCCTGGGCTCCGCCAGCTCGGGAGGAAGAGAGCAGAGAGCCCTGGGCTGGACCCTCCTCGGTCTTCCTCTGGATGGGACTGGCTTCAAGCTGAGAGGACAGCTGGGGCAGGACCCCAGATCATACTCAACATGATGACCAAATTTTGGAAACAGAAGTTTTATTTTAGAATATCTGTGCCCTGATTTTCTCCCCAAAATACAATGCATGTGTGTGCATTCAAAAAAAGTTTGACTCTGGATACTACCACAAAATATTACTGAAAGATCTTTTTACAAATGTATAAAAATAAAAACAGTTAAAATCAGTTTCCAGAATCAGAAAAATTTTACTCTACCACACTTCTCAAATTGAAAGCTTTGAAAATATGTACTTGAGTTTGGGGGCTTTGCACTGGGAATTAAGAATAATAGTATTTTCCCTTAATATTTTGACATATCTAGTAAGTTTACAATTCAGACAAAAAAGACATTCTCAGTATCTGCAGAAACATCTTTCCTACAGCCCCGGGCAGGTATGACACAGCTAATCACAGCGTCATCTGAAGTGCTGGATGCCCACACCCAGTGCTGAACTTCAGTTTTTCTTGGACCGTCTCGTTACTTACTCAAGGAGGAACCATGCAGAATGGCACAGTTGGGACAGTGGTACAGGTCAATGTCGACTGCATGATGTTCTTCTACTCCGACACAGCTAAGGTAAAGAAAAAGAAAGCCAGGGTGAAAATAAATTTAAAGTCTTCACTAAACTATGTTAGATTGGCTGGCATTTATCTGAGAAATGCACACCAACCTCACCAACCAATTTTGTAGAGTACAGAAACGTACGCAGGGATACATTTCTTCTCTTCCCCGCACACTTGCTAAGTAACTGTGGGGGAGAACATATCCACGCGGGAAGGGAGTCACTGTTAGAAGCAGGAGAGACACACCTGTAAGAGTGATGCAACTACAAGCCGTAAGAACCTCAACCAGTAAGTAAATGCCAGCTGTCATCAAGTTAATGTTTGTGCCCCCCCAAATACACACGTTGAAGCTGCAAACTGCCTGTGTGGCTGCATTTATTTGGAGATGATAGACCTCTAAGGAACTAATTAAGGTTAAAGGAGGCCATAGGGTGGGGCCCTGATCCCACAGGATTCGTGTCCTTGTGTGATGAGATACCAAAGAGTTTGCGCTCTCCTTCTCCCTCTCGCTCTGCAGGCACACAAAGAGGAAAGGCCACGTGAGTACATAGCAAGAAGGGAGCCGTCCACGAGTCAGGAAGAGAGCCCTCCCCAGAAACCAACACTAGTGGACCTTGATCTGGAACATCCAGCCTCCAGAACTGTGAGAAAGTAAATTTCAGTGGTTTAGGTATCCTAGTCTTAATGGTATTTTGTTATGGCAGCCCAAAACAACTAAGACACAAACTAACTTTAAAGTGTGGCTAGAGGTATTTACTCTACTTTAAAGTATAGTAAAGTCATCAGCTAGAGGTGGTTAGTAAATGTGCACAACGTCACTGAGTCCTAACAGTTCTGCTTTAGGTCTCGGAGCCCTCATTAATCAATCAGTTCAATTAGTTTGAGACACTGTACTTGGAATACTCCATGCCATAGAGTATATGGCAGTAGCACTTAAATAAAAATAAAGCTCAAGGGAACCAACTAGGGACTGAAAAAACTCTATCAGTGACATCTTAAAAATAGGAGTAATTTATTTAAAAAAGACCACAGCAGTTTTGCTACAACCCAAGTAATTTACTGTGGTAAAATTATGTAAGTGTTCATACTTGCAAAAAGTTATAAAACAAAAACTCAACCAAAACTTGTACTTGAAGAAGAAACAAAGCAGAACTAACACAGAATTGAGGAAATATTTATAGACAACCCAAAACAGAGTTCACTTGCAGCTAACCCACAGGAAAGGAAATACCAAAAGATGTACTTCTTACAGAAGGAAAATGACCACAAAGATCTGGGATGCAAGAAAAAAGGAAGAAAAAAAAAGCTGAGGAAATACTTAGGTGAGCAAATGTACATGAACACTAACGACATGAACAAAATAATGTCATGTGAGACAATATGTAAAGGACTAAAACACACGACAACAGCAACATCTGAGTCGGAAGAGGACACACAGTCACAGGGTCCTAAGATACTTGTACTGGCAGGAGAGGGGAGGTTGGTGAACATTGGATTTCAATAATAAGTTGAAGATGTCTATTATAATTTCCTGGGAGACAACTAAAAGAACAGAAACTGAGAGTGTAACAACTAAACTAGTGGCAGAAAAAAAGGGAAAAAAATTAATTCAAAATAAAGGAAAGAGGAAAAAAATTCTACCTCCCCCCCCCCAAAAAAAATGGAGGTAGAATTTTTTTTAAAGATTTTATTTATTTATTTATTTTTAGAGAGAGCAAAAGGGGGAGAGAGAGAGAGAGAGGGAGAGAAACATCCATATGCAAGAGAAACATCAATCAGTTGCCCCTTGCACACCCCCAACTGGGGACCAGGCCCACAACCCAGGCACGTGCCCTGACCTGACGGAGAATCGAACCAGCAACCTTTTGTTCTGTGGGTGACACTCAACCCACTGAGCTACACCAGTCAGGGCAGGTAGAAATTTTAAAATATCTTTAGTTACATTATATGCAAATGAACTGAATGCTCCAGTTAAAAGACATTTATCCAGCTGACTTAATATAATTTACCAGTTATAAGAGAGATGCATAAAACAAGAATACAAAAAGATTAAAAGCAAAAGGATGGGGAAATAAATACCATGAAAACTGTAATCAAAAGAAAGTATAGCTATATTGATATTAAGCCACACAGAATCCAAAGCAAAACACATAGTGAAATAAATGTGTTCACTGATAATGGCAAACATTTCAAATCAAAAGGATGTAACAGGAGCACCTGAAGTGGGACATTTGACAACTCCCTTGGCATCCGACAGAGCAAAGAGGCAAAACAAAAATCTATGAAACATACAGGTTTCAATACAGGATTAAAAAACATGACTTACGTTGAGAAAATTGGACTGACAGATACAAAAAAGAGAAACTCGACCACTAACTTACACCACACACAAGAATAAACTCAAAATGAATTAAAGACTTAAATGCAAGTCATGAAGCCATAAAAATCCTACAAGAAAACATGGGTAGTAAAATTTCAGACATTTTTCATAGCAATAGTTTTGCTAATATATCTCCTCAGGCAAGGAAAACAAAGGAAAAATAAACAAATGGGACCACATCAAACTCAAAAGCTTCTGCACAGCAAAGGAAACCATCAACAAAATGGAAAGGGAACCCACTGATGGGAGAACATATCAGCCAATGAAACATCTGATAAGGGGTTAACTTCCAAAATGTATAAAGAACTTACACAACTCAACACCAGGAGAACGATCCAATTAAAAAATGGGCAAAGGACCTGAATAGACACTTCTCCAAACAGGACATACAGATGTTCAACATCACTAGCCATCAGACAGACGCAAATTAAAATCCCAAAGCGATATCACCTCACACCTACCAGAATGGCTATCATCAATAAATCAACAAACGACCAGTGCTGGTGAGGACGTGGAGAAAGGCGACTCTAGTGCACTGGTGCAGACTCAGGCAGCCACTGTGGGAAACGTAGGAGGTTTCCTCAGCTGCCTTTTGACCCAGCGATCCCACTACTGGGAATATATTAGAAGAAAAACAAAACACTAATTCAAAAGAATAAAAGCACCCCTACATTAACCGCAGCGCTGTTTATAATTACCAAGACCTGGAAGCAGCCCAAGTGTCCATCAGTAGATGAGGAGATAAAAAAGCAGTGGTACATTTACACAATGGAACACTACTTGGCTGTAAAAAAGAAGGAAATCGTACCCTTTGAGACAGCACGGATGTGGATCTGGATAGCATTATGCTAAGTGAGATAAGCCAGTCAGAGAAAGACAAGTGCCACATGAGTTCATTTATATGTGGAATCTAGTGAACAAAGTGACATAACAAACAAAACAGAAACAGAGGCATAAATACACAAGACACAGTGACAGCTGTCAGAAGGGAGGGGAGTTGGGGGGCTGGGTAAAAGAAGGTAAGAGATTAATGCAAAACAAAACCCCCACAAATGCCTATAACACAGACAACAACACAGTGACAGCCAGAGGGGCACAGGGGTTAGGTAGGGGGAGGTGGGCGAAGGGAAGAAAAGTGGGTACTTTGCACTGGGCAGCAACAGGTGCACGATGCAGCATGCAGAGGATGTTTTGTTAAGCTGTACACCTGAAACCTGTATCGTTTTGTGAACCCATGTCACCCCAATAAATTGAATTTCTAAAAAAATGACCTGCTGGACATTTACAGAATATTATACTCACCATGCATTCGGACCCTCATAACACACCGTATACAAAAGTTGACTCAAATGGATCATACATCTAAATGTAAGAGCTAAAACTATAAAACTCCTCAAACAAAGCATGGGAGTAATTCTTCATATTCCTGAATCAGAAAATGGTTTCTCAGACCCTACACCAAAAGCAGAAGGGACAAAAAAAAAAAGATAAGCTGGATGTCACACTGCAGACCAGAAGGCTTCTGTCTGCTCAGCTTAGTTTGGTATAAGATAATCAGCCGAGTTTGGGAAGTGGCACGAGGGTGTGAGGAGAGAATGGATAAAACGGCTGATCTGAAGAAAGGAAAGACCAAGAAACACAATAAGAAGTCTCAGCTAGGCAAGTGCTGAGAGTCCCCGAGGTCGGTGATAATGAAATGCAAGGGAAACCACTTGGTTTCTCTGCACAGCTGGTGGTGGTTCTGTTTTCCAGCAATGGCCAACCATGTGGTGCAGACCCAGAGGAGACCCAGTCCCTCCCCGGCAAAACTAGAAAGGGAGTTGAGGATATTTTACAAGGGCGTTAATATAATGACAAACCATGACATCTAAGCTGGACAAAGGGCCATGAAGACCGAAGAGGGAGTGAGAAGATGGCGGGATGGTCGGAGGGGTCTCGGCGTGTTCCTAGCACTGACTCAGTGGGAGCCTGGAGCACATGCCGAGCAAGGAGCGGAGACCATGCTCCAAGGTGGAATGTTCAGAATGTAAAATTTCTGAGGCAGCAGAGTCTGAAACTGTGATAAACACAAGTGTCACAATGGCAGGTGGTTCGGATGCAGCAAAGAAGAAACCCACTGGAGACAAGTGGGAAGATGTGTGAGAGGCATCGGAACATCCAGCGACACGGAGCTAAACCGGACCATCCTGGTTTTGAAAGTGAGGTTCATTTGGTGTCAGCGACAGGTGCTACACTCAGACCAGAACTGACACTCAAGGCCACAGAAGGCAACGTGACACTTCTTCTAGACACCATGGTCTGTCTTGTCCTACCTTGACTAAGACTACATTCTTCATTCCTAAATAGTGATGGTTACACTGAAAAAATTCAGTGAGAAAATACTGTTAGATGTGTCCCGGAAAACCTAAACCAGCACGCATCATAAACTCATCCATGAACATCTAAGATGTGTAAGCAACGGTGACTGCCACAGACTTGTGAAAAAAGAGAAGATGCGGGCATTCCAGGCAATGAAAGACACTTCGGGAAAAACTCAGCAAAGAATCCTCAAAGATCTGTGATTCTTCTCTCCAGCTTCTACCCTCTTCACACCCACACTTGCCCTGCGTACTCTTCACTAAAACGTCAGCGCTTCCTTCAGGTCTTGCCCAATCCAAATCAACTGGCAAAACACGTGCAGCTTACATTCACTAAAAATTTCAGAAGTTAACAGTAAATGTGGTACATTAGCGAGAACAGTAAAATCGATAAATTAGTAACTCTGAAAAACAATCCTTTAACCATGAAACTACCATTTTCAAAGATCAAATTAAACATAAAAATTAAATGTTCCTAAACCAAAAAGGTTATTTCAGATCTTTGAAGGGCACTAAAAGGAACTAATACATGCATTTCAATTTCTCTCCCTGAAGGTGGCGTAAATTCTCCCACCCCTGACCCCCCATTAAAATGATTTCAGAATCACTAGGCCTTTAGCAGAAGGACAAATACAGCGGGACACACAAGATGCAGAACTCTGGAAGCAAATTTTGTTAGAGTCATTTTCAGTCTTTCTTTGGTCTCTCCCACTCCGTTTCTCTCTCTTTTGGAAGTCTCCTTCAAAAACAAATTGTCCCACGTTTTCCTAAGAGCAGAATGTCTACTGTTTACTAGAACATTGTGTGTGGGGAGGGGGGTTCCCCACAGGGCTGCCAATCAGACCTTTGCTGAACAGCTTCCATCAACAGCCTCAATGCCATTTGGTAAATGGGACAGTGGTGACTTTAGCACTTTCTATTGTCTTTACCTCCTGAAACTGTTGCTTAGCCAGCACTTTTTGACACTTGATGAGAACACAATTGAACTAATGACTAACCAGAATCCCCTAGGATCTGCCAAACACTCTCTTTTGCCTCTCAGATAACACTCCCATTTACATTCTCTACTCTTGGAGCTGGCAGAGCAGGGCGCCGGATTCTTTAAGACCCCACTGCCAGCGGCCTCCCCCGGAGTCCTTGCTTCCAACGCTCTTCCCCTTCTCCACCGGCCAATCCCGTCCAAGCCGGGGTCCCCCTCCACAGTGAAGCTGCACTGCCTCACCCCACGGAGAGTCCTTCAACATTTTACTGACACACATTTCCACTCATTTACGTCTGATCTTGAACTATTTTATACACCGTTTCCTGAATTGAGCTCAAGACTTCTCTCGGTACCAAGCACAGTGCCCCCTCACCAGGATGACCCCAGTGAATTTCTGTGGATTAGCTGTGCTGAACATTTATTTATCTGCTACAGATACACTGTGGTAAAGTTACAAGCAACTTTTTACAAAGTCTGTTCAGCCTGAATTATGTAAGAATTTGAAGTAGAAACTAATAGCAACAGTTGGTAAAAAAGGGAAAGATCTTTCAATATATAAATTAGATATTTTTTTCATTTTTCCTTAGATGGTAGCAGGCTGTGGTAATGGAATTCATTCATTTAAAATTTTGCTCTAGTACTAGTTTTCCGTTAGGTATTAAAAGTTTTAAAAGTTCGCCTTGCCACCCAAAGCACCAAGCTCCTTGACCTCCACCTAATGAGGGGACCAAGTCTTTGTGTGACCCCTACTGCCCCACACTAACATCATCAAAGGGGGTGGGAAGGAGCCACAACCTGCTCGTCCTGTCTCCTCTCCTGTCCTTGAACTCTGGCACGAGCCAAGGTCTTGGGACAGCTACAAGCCAGGCAAGGCCTACCCAGCAGAGTTACGTGCCACCAGGTGAGGAGATGTCAGCTGGCTTCCATGGCATGTGTAGTTTTGGGCATTAGAAAGTCTTGGTTTGATTTCTAGCTCTGCTAGTTCTGACTTTAAGCAAATTTCTTAATCTCTCTGAGGAGTCCCCTAGGATTAACTAGGACAGTAAATGTAAATATATAAAACACAGGGCTTGGCACGGTAAATATATTAAGCAATAAATGGCAGCCATTAACATTATTGTGTTTCCATTTGGTACCAGTCACAACTCACAGAGCTCTGGGCTTATCATCTGTAAGATAATAGGAGATCTGAGCCACAACAGGAAACTTGGCTTTACGATTAACTGAACATTTTTCTTCAATGATGTCTCTTCAGAGAACACTTAATTAGATATTCAAATAGCCATTCTTGGAGGAGGAAAAAAAGAAAATTTATTTTCAATTTTTAATTAAGTTTTGATGGTTGGAGTTCTTTGGAGTCAGTCTGCCCGAGTTAGAATCCGGCTGCTCCACTCAGCAGCTGTGTGACCACTTTGGCTGTTTTTGCCTCATCTGTAGAGATGGAGATAATGACAGTATTTCCCTCAAAGAATGACTAAGGAAATTAATTAGTACACATAAAATGCTTAGAATGAAACTGTAAAACAACAGTTTTACAGGTTGGAAAACCTTGTTTTCCCTACCAGTGTTGGCTAGTGGGCTGACTGACATTCCTACTAAGGGTACCAGGATGCCAGCAGGCACTTTCACTTCTAAGGTGCAGAGCTTTAGCCTTGAGATCTTTACTACCAGATATCAGCCGAAGTCAAAATTTGTAATTTGTATACCTGAAATATTTTCAGTGAAAATCAAACTAGTGATTTATGAACTAAGTCTGTGGTTCAGGAAAAACCAAACTCCTATTAGCTTCTGACTGACATTTAACTGTTCTCATAAAATCAAGTGTTTTTCTTTATAAGTCAAGTATAGCATAGTTCAACTTGTGAAGATTTTATATTTGATGCATTAAAGCAATTTATTGGCATATTATGTGCTTAACTATGTTTAACAAGGGTTTTAAATAAAGTACAAACTCTGAACCAAATTCCTTTGATTCATAATAATCTTAGAAAATTAGATACTTTTCCTGCCTCCAACAGCTGGCTCACAAGCTTCCAAGTGTCCCAGGGCTTCCCAAGTTACTTCCAACCAGCTGACTCTGCACATCTATGTTAGTAAGGGTGCCAGAGGGAGACACGCCAACAAGGAATTGAACAAGGAACATGGGAGTAAACTAAGCGCGGGGGTAGGGTATGGAAGACCCCACAGGTGTGCTCACTGGTACCAAATGCACCCTTTAAAGACCTGAAAATCCTGCTGACAAGCTTCTAACAAACTTTGTTCCAAGAGGAATATGTGAAATATAGATATAAATGTAATTTACATGCTGATACATTATAGTCTTTGCTTCCTGAGGGCAGAAAACATGCTTGCTCCTCTTGTCGCTGTCCGTCTGACACCGAAGCATTACACAGAGCAAGCAACGTACAGCGTAAATGGATTAAGCTAATCTTTATGATTCAGCACAAATGAACTACGCTCTCATGAAGGTATGAATTTCTATTAGAATGCCCTAAGAAAAGGTGTTTGAAATTTCTGAAACATGCAAAAAGCTAAACATACGTGCTTTTCGCCATCCTGCAGTCATTCTACTTAGTCATTCACCGCTCAGGCGCACACTCTTCCTGTTCCTCTGCAGCAGTGTACTTCTGCCTGTGCAGCCACGGACACAGGGGAGGTCCCCAGAAACGAAGGGAAGCTATGAGGCACACAGTGCCCAGTGGATGTGCTATTTCATGGACATAGATCAAACTTCTATTAATAACCAGTGAAACAGCAAAGAAGGGCCATTCCAAGTGAACGTGCTGTGAGAATTTAAGAACTTTGTAAATCATGTTGGAGGAGAAAAAGCTTGCCATGATGATAAAGGATAAACAGGAGCAATTTCACAGAAGTTTGCTTGGCAATGTTCTTAAGAAAGGAAGGAATTAAAAAGTATGTAATCAGTATGTATATCAGTGTGTACATTACTGCCTTAAGGTATTTTTGACATAAATTCTACCTAGTAACTGTAACACGGAAGAAGAAACATTATGCAAAAATTTGCTAAAGCAACCTATATCTAGAAGTACACGAAATGCTTGATGAGTCTACTTCCTTGTTGTGAAATGCAGGACACCTAAGAAATTAACATTTCAAAAAAATTTTTTCTAAACTTTAAAACTCATTCTTTCTGTGGCCCCCAAACCTGGCTGGGCATTAGAATCTGCTGCAGAGCTTTTACAAGCTGCTATGAGGCAGCCTTTCAAAAGAATGAGGCAGCTCTGTAGGAAGAGATACAGAAAGAGCGCCAAGACATGCTGTTAAGAAGCAAAAGCCAGATGCAGAACAGTTTGTATAATATGCCCCTCCCCCCCCCCACCAACCACAGGCACATGTTTGTAAATGCACAGTATATGTCTGGAATGATATGTAAAAAATTGGTTAAAAAGTGGTTGCCCCGGGAAAGAAAACCAAACGGATGCAGAATATGGGAGAGGAAGGACTGCTTTTCCCCACACACCTTTCTAGTGTACCTTTTTCACTGTGCATTGCTTATTTTAAAAGAGAAAAGAAAAACACATCTTGCATCCCACCTTAGATCTACAGGGAAAAGTTAATAGGTGGGACCCAATAATCTTTATTTTTAACAAGTTCCCCAGATGATTTATTTTTTTTTTGCAGCCAGCTTGGCAGAGAAGTGGCACCTGAAGAACGGTTACTCTAAAGCCCCGGCAGAGGGGCTGGCACCACACCTTATTCACAGTAACTTCTGTGGAGACTTTGCTACTCCAATTAGGCTTCAAGTTCCTTGACGACAACAGTGATATTTAATAATTCAGAATTTCCTATTCCCCACAGATTTACCCAAAGCTGATTACAGAGCAGGGCTCACGAAACATTTACCAACTGACACAGAGCAGGAATTCTAAGCACAGCAGGGAGGCAGCAGTTTGGGCTACTATCCAGGAGCCTGTTCTAATATGAATGTTGCAAATACAAAGGGGCAGAACATGAATGTGAGGGGGGAAATAACTGATAATTGTTTGAAAAAATTATTCTGAAATGTCCATACATTTGTCAATGCCAAACACTGCAGTATTCTTGACCACGCAGGTTCAGCCCCAGGCATAACCCTGCTGTGAAGGAAGAGGCCCCCCATTCACATATTACACCCATCTTCTGTTCCTTTCAGGTAGCTCCTAAGTGTCCCTATCACAACTGGATTTTCCAAACAAGGTATCTATTAAAAGAATACACAGGTTAAACAGATTATAAGCAGAAATAACTACACTTTTAAAAGATGAACCAGACTCGTTTCAATCCAGCTGACAATTTGTTTTCCATCGTGAGTATGGGAAGGAAAGCTGTATTTTCGAGGGTCTAAGACACCTACAGAAAATTTAATATATTCAGGGTATATTCATACCCTGGGGATAAAAAGATAAAGGCAAATCATAACTTTTATATCGAGGACACTGAGTGATGATGAGCCAGCTACAAAGGACAGGAGTCAACTCAAGCAGATCCAGTTCCCTAATAACCTTTCTCTGCTCGTAAACAGTCTTCAGTGCTGGGACCTCAGGGGAGAGACGGCACTGCCAGCTAAGCCAGGAGAAAGTATTCATATTAGAAAACTTTCTGTCAGTGAAGAAACGAATGTAGCATTCTGAGGGGGACTACTTAACCTCCAGAATCACCACTTTTTGTTTCTTTGCTGCACTTTCATTTTTATTGGTCACTTCCCTCTTTCAACGACCCAGTGTTGTTCATTTGTCACGCGGGTTGTCACCGGGAGACAAGGAGGCAGCACCAGGACGCGACTTCCTGTCTGTGTGTGAACTGAAGAACAGATGTGCACCTGTTATTCACACGCTAGGCCGCTGAGCTGCATACAGAAGAGCAAGCAGCTGACTCTGCACTTTTTGAAGTTAAAATATCACGGTGACTAAAATCTGAATCACGTTATTGGGGGATGAGTGTTATTTAACTAAACCCTGTAATAAGTGACATATGTTTGGTCTTCATCCCTAGTTTCCGGCAAAAGAGTGCCTAGAACCCTTGTATGACGGGTGAAAGGCACATCTCTGTTATTCTCCACAAGCCCCTCGCAACCACGCCGGGGTGTATGCTAACGAGGTGACTGGGTGGGCTCCTAGATAGCTTCAGGATGGGGCTAGTTGCCAGAGGAGCCTACCAGGTGACTAGAAGGTTAGAACTTTCAGCCCCAGCCCCCTAACCGATGAGGTGCGGAGTAAGTAGGGCTGGGGACTGAGTTAATCACCAATAGCCAATGATTTGATCAATCACGCCTAGTAATAAAACCTCCATAAGAACACTTAAACGAAGGGGCTCGGGGAGTGCTTTACGGTTGGTAACGCATCCTCATGGCAGGAGGGTGGCAAATCCCAATCTCCAAAGGGACTGAAGCCCCTACATGTGGGACCCTGCTGAACCTCGCCCTTGTGTCTCCCTCTTTATCTGGCTGTTCATTCGTAACCTGTATAATATCCTGTATAATAAACTGGTAACAGTAAATAAAAGTGCTTCCTTGGGTTCTGTGAGCCATTACAGCAAATTATCAAACTAAAGGGCAATCACAGGAACCCCAATCTGTAGCCAAGTCAGACAAAAGTGTAGGTCACCTGGAAGCCCACCATTTGCTACTGGTGTCTGCAGAGGGGCAGTCCTGTGGAACCGGGCTTTCAACCTGCGGGGTCTGCACTAACCCAGGCAGTAAGTGCCAGAAACGAATTACACTTGTAGGACACCCCGCTGGCATCTGTAGAGAACTGGAGGATTGCCTGGCGGGGCAAACCCACGCATTTAGTGTCAGAAGTGTGTGTGGCAGGCAGAGAAACAGCGTCCCCTGACGTGGTAATGGAAATCTGGGTGTGTCAGAAACACGGCGAGTGAGGACTGCCACGTGACATTCTCTAGAAGAGCTTTCCTAAAACTGTCCTACAGGAGCTAAGACTGTTCGCAGAGTCCACAGTCCAGTAAGACTGGGAGGTGCTGGTCCGAGATCGAGTGACTCTATTTTCCAGCTGGACTTCTCTGAGGAGTCAACAAGTGGATGTGCACTTCGCATATCCAAGCTGGGGGCCCAGCACAGGTGATAAATACTACCATCCACCTCAGCTCCTTCTCTTTCCTTTGTCATGAAACACTCCGGGGAGCTGTCCACCCTGGAAACGTGTTTTAGAAGTTAATTTTCAGACTCACCAGCTGTGAAAAGCTTATTGCAAATTTAATGTTTTTATAAATACAATTGTTACAATTTAAATTTACAAAATTAAAAATTTTTTTACAATTTTTAACTGATACAAATTACCAGTAAGTCAAGAGTATTGTAAAATCATCCCCTTAACAACACAGGATACCAAATTAGTGACAGTGTCACCAAGCATTTACCACACACATTATTGGAACGCATATAAGTAAAAAAGCCAATAATTGATAGCATGCTAAAACTTTACACTATCTTTTTAACCTCAAGAGAAACCTATAAACGATGTTTGTCTCAGATTTCCCTTATGATGATATACTTAACAAGTATTTATGGGGCACTGTCTAGGTTCAAACCTAAAGACTGAGGACTCTTACATTAAAGAGCTGACACTTTGTCAAAATACACAATCTCCAAAAGAAGCAAGACACACCGCACTGTATGCCAACCACCTGATTACTGCCTTCTGGGTGAAATTCCCTCCGAGCCAGGACTGCCCTTACTCACCAGGCAAAGCTTCTGCCCCAGGGTAAGAATTCAAAGCTAGATCTAGAGTCATGAGCACTCTGACTTCAAAGACTCTAACCTTGCCTGCCAGACCCACGTGAGTGGTAACTGCAAAATCCCTTTTGCAAAGCTTGCCTTCCTTCTTGGCTGGGCCCACCCTACATAACCAACATATCAGGATGACAGCGTGGACAATTCAGGAAGACATGTTGTCTGACTCCCCATTGAAATCTTAAGTTTTTCTCTAGTTTAGAAAACACAGAAGATGAGAAACAGCAGTGGGGGCTGCCCAAGTAGATCAGAGACAGCAAGAAAGTACAGCAAGGAAAAAGATGAGACACTGTCAGTAAATCCCCACTGGTCTGGGGCAATTTCAAGCACAAACAGCCCAACACAGGCCAATAACCCATACGGTACAGAAAGCTAAGGTCCACGGTACTTCATCATCAAAATTGAACGGTGTGGTATTCTATTAAGAAGAGTATAATGTGTCTGCCAAAATCCATCTAAAAATAGTTGACATATAAAGGATTTTATCTCCTGAGTAACTTTTCAGAGGACACTCAGCTACATTTCATAAGCAGAACCTTCGGTTACAGGAAAATCTTACCTAAGTAGACCATATCCTTCCCCAAAGATGGCAAAGTGGTTGCTAGTTTTTTACATTCTAATTAATCTGGGAAATCTTGCAATTGTTCCTATGCTAAAGGTCACTTAGTATGGAATATTTCTAGTGGTTTGGGGGAAAAAGCATTCAAAAGAAATAAAGGAGGGGAGAAGTTAAAACAGCAACAGTTTCAAATTAAAACCATATCACATATAAACTTCAAGGCATAATGCCTTTTAAAGGTAGCGGGACTGGAAAACTACCCTGCGAGGTGAGGAAGCAGCTCTGAGAGCCTCGTCCCCAGTGCGTCTGCACAGACACAGGAGGAAATGGAAGCGCACTTACGACACCGGCACTGATACATGAACGTGACTACCGTGTAAAAACTCTGTTATCTGCTATTAATATATGGAATCCAAACTCTCCTTTCCAATCCATTCTCTCTTGCTATGACCTTTCTTCTCATTAATAACTTTCCACTGGTCTGGTTCTCCCAGAGCAGGTCCTGACATACAAATCTGAGTGCAGGTGTTCATGGGGGAGGTGGCCCCAAAAGCACTGACTGGGAGGGGAGTGGAAACGTGAGACAGGGAAGGGGAAGGGGCCAGAGAGGGTGTGTTAACGAGCACAGACCCCTGTGGGAACAGCAGGAAGCCCATGGAGAAAGGGCTTCAGCATGGTCCCACCCAAAGAGAGGAAGCTGGTATTTACCCACTGTCTCCCAACAGACAATGGTGGAGCCACTCACTTCCCAGAATTACCAGCCGGCCTTAAGTGCAAGCTGCTGAGCTCTCGTGGCCGACGAAAGCCCTCAGGCCAAGTGCTTTCAGCAAGTCTTCATGAGCTAAAAGACAGACATAGAAATAGAGGTGGAAACACAGAAAGCCAGGGGATAAGGACAGTCTGTTGCCCATGTAAAATTCCAGTCTAGACACATCTGTGTGCACACGTACTCAATGTGTTCGTTCTCTGCACACACGTGCTCACTGTATACTCACTGTGTCCCTCATCCTTTGCTCCATTATTTCTCCATCGTGTCCAGGACAGTGGACAAGCATCAACATTTATTATATAATAAGCAAAGTTATGGTAGATAAATTGGCATAAGTAAATAATACTACGTAATATTAGTAACTAATATTTAATACTTAACTCCTAAACAAAGGTTAAAGACAAAATTATCCAACTTGATGAGGAAATCCACCACTGATCTGTGTAAGAGAAGCAGCACTGCTGGACCTCGGCAATTCTCCAGGGGAAAAATAATTTCTAGCAACGTATTATGTATCAGTTCCAGAGACATACATCAGATGGCTGGTTTCCAAGGCAAAATGTCTCACCACCGAGGAAGCCTCGGCTTAGCTGAGCCGTGGCAGGCCAAGCCACCGTGAATCGCCTGTACGACTGGACAGTTCTGCAGAATAAAATGTGGGGCAGGTGGAAAGAGGGCAATCTTTTAGACAAAAAGGAATTAAAATATTTTAGCTGTCTTAAGAGAATTTCCACAGAGAAAGCAGCACTCCAGGAACTATTTTTAAATGAAGGAAGAAGAAACCACAGTGATGACCAGGGAATTTCCAGAGACTTTTGCTTAAAAGGAAAGTGTTACACTAAATTACAAGTATGTATCGCCAGGCGGGGCAGGGTGGGGGCACGAGAAGGTGTAGAGGGAGGAGAGGGTAGAGAAGGCAGTATAGAGGGGGTGTCTGAGAATGATCAAGAACAAAAGAAACTAGTAGGCAGAAGAGATCAAGCCTAGAAGAGACACCTAGAAGGCAGTGGGAAACAGGAAAGGGAAATATCAGCAGGTCTGGAAGGCAGGCCATATAGTTCAGCAAGTAGAGACATAAGGTTGACAGTGAGTATTCAACACTAGAGAGCTCAGGCGTACAAAGGAGATACAAATTTAGGAATCACCCACATACAGATGAGAGCTGAAGTCACAGGGCCAGATTAATGCTGGAAAAAGAGACCTGTTGAGGACTGAACCCTGGGGCACCCCAGTACCCAAGGACCAGGGAGATAAGAAGGAACTGGCAATGAGGACTCGGAAGTAGAAGGAGTGAAGCGGGAGGAAAACCAGCCTGGGGATTTCCAACAAGCCAAAGAAGGTGAAGCTCATTGGTAACTTTGACCAGCGCTGTTACAATGGGGAGTAAAGACAAAAGGCCAGCTCCAGTGGTTTCAGAGAGAATGGGACCTCAATTAGAAGAAGAGGGGGGAAAAGGACCCCGAAACAACTGGAGATAGCAATTATGGGCACTTTTTAAAATAAATTTTGCTATAAGGGGGGCAAAGAAATAGGGTTGCACCTGAAGGGGGACTGTCAGGTCAAGAAAGTTTTTGTGTGTGTTTTTAAATAAAGGTTATATACTATTTGCATACTAATGAGGTAGAAAATGGTATGGAGGGGAGGGGAGTAGCTATGGAAGCATGTCCTTGAATAGATGAAAGGGGATGAGATCTAATACATATAAAGATAATTTCCAATGACTTAGTAGTTTCCTTTCCTTTCTGAAGTTACATTTCCAGAAATTTCCTAAATCTGAAAATAGACCTCTCCATACTGGTGAGCAAACTTTAGCAACTGTGGCTCACATATAAATGGCTGAATGCAAAATGTGCAGCACTGAAACTTCAAATAAAATGATTAACCCTGGCCAGGTGGCTCGGCTGGTTGGAGCTTCGCCCCGTACACAAAAGGATGCAGGTTTGATCCCCAGTCAGAGCACATGCCCAAGCTGCAGGTTCAATCCTGGTTGGGGTATGTATGGGAGGCAACCGATCAATGCTTCTCTCTCTCTCTCTCTCTCCCCGCCCTTTTTCCCTCTCTAAAATCAATTTTTAAGAAATGACTAGAATAAAGTAATAAAGGGAAAAACTTCATTTAGTTCAAGACTATATGCTATTTTGACAAAACAGACAGGCTCCTTTACTCATTTAAGGATCCCTTCTTTCCAGTGGGTGTAATATTAATAAGTAATATTTAACACTTAACTCCCGAACAAAGACTACAGACAAAATTGTCCAACATGATGAGGAGCATCAACTGCCTTGTGTGTAAACCTTCTGGCAACTCTGTACTGGCCTAGTCCGAGGCCGACCGCGGTGCCGGGCCTGCGCACCTGGAGCAAGAGCCCCTGAAAGCTTGCAACCCGCTGGAAAGACCGCACATCTGAGAAGCCGATCTCCAAATCACCCAGTCTTGCCATAAAAACTCAGGGATGTGCTGAGGTTGTGAGCCATTTTTCACACCTGCTGGGCAGGCAAGGTCACCACTAACACAGTGAGGAATTCGGAGGACCCCAGAACTGTCATCACCATGACAACAGCTGGGCCTGAAGGATCCAGTCCCAGATGGATTATCACTGGCAACAGGGCCTGTCTGGGAGAACCAATGGCGGGGCAGCTTGTCCTGCCAATGGGACAGATTCCACTGGGCCTCCTGCTTTGTACAGCCGTCCGTCCGTCCGTCCGTCCTCCATTGGTGAGGACTTCAGTCCTGGACGCTTCCATCAAAGAAATCTGTGTGCTTCCCCTGTGTCTGTTATTACCCTTTCATCGCCCACTATCACCTCTGACAACCTTACACATGCACATTTTGTATGATAAAGACTCTTTAACTCAATATATACATCTTTTCCCAAATATCAAAACATGTAGTGAGCATCACAAACACGTGACTTAACAGATAGCTCTGTTTAGGACAAAACTAAATTTGAGAAAACCAAAATCCTTTTAAAGTTGTTTCCAAAAAATACTACAAGTGTTACACTGATATGGCAGAAGCTGCGGTGGTGGGCGAGGAAGGCCTGAAATATGACTGTGGACATGAGATAAAAAATCACTGACGTGGTGCAGAGGCACAGAGGTGGGGACAGAAAGAAAAAGTCACCCATCTCCAAACACCACTGAATTTCAGAGTCCTGCAAAGCTTGTACCAGTCTTCCCCTGTCCCGTCCAAGAAAGGAAAGCACCTCTCAGAGCACTGGAGCTGGTGAATGAACCAGGAAGCAGGCGGGGGCTGAGAACAAGCCCCCCCTCCCGAGACCAGCAGGAGTAGAGCAGAGAGATTTATTTCCTGGGGAACACTCCTGAACAGAAGGGCAGCCCCAGCGAGACAAGGCTGACAGAAAGAGTTGTGGATGCTGGAGCGTCCAGAGGATGCTCAGTTCCAACAAGGGGTTAAGAAATGAGAAAACTGAGAAAGCACGTTCCATCAGGAGATGTGATCTCTCCTGCCAGGGGCTGGAAGCCCACAAAGGCAGAGGCAGGAACAGGAAAGTCAGGGGAGCAAGTCCAGGGCTGACTACTTGGCCTTTGGATGGTTGGAAAAGCTGGTTTGAGGAAAGAAGTCCCTGAATCACAGAAGGGCCTCTGCTCTCCCAGTCACCATGGGATCTAAGGAAATGTTGATCATCTGACACCCAGAACAGACAGTCTAGCAAAAAAGGAAAAGTGACTCAAAGAACCAGGCACACAGAAAATTGGCCTTAAGAAAGTACTGGAATAAGAAGAATGTAAGAGAGGAAGATGAGTCAGACCTGTGACAAGTTATATTAAGTACAAGATTAAAAATCCTCTCATCTGCATATAGTTTATTCATATCCCAGGATTCTTTCATAAAGCAGTCAAGTGAAAAGGACTGGCCACACGTCCACAGTGTAGTTAGTGTGTGACAGGTGAGGCACTATGGGAGTTCTTTATAAAAGCTTATAAATAAAGAATTTTATAATTAAATTATCATCATGTTCAACCACTAATGAATAAATTAATAGATCTGGCATTGCTCCACGGCAGCAAACATGACCAGAAGAGAAACAACCAGACATTTTCTGCTTTCTGACTTAAAATATTCTTGGAGGAAAAAACCTGAATCTGACCAAGCTTCTCTGGATTCAAATATCAATTTACAAGAAAAAGAAGAACATGTTAAAAGATGCTCCAGGTCCCCCCCAGCCAGTGTGGCTCAGTTGGGTGGTGCGTTGTCCCATGCACCAAAGACTCGTGGGTTCCATTCCAGGATAGGGCACATACCCCAGGTCACAGGTTCAATCCCTGGTGGGGGAGCATACAGGAAGCAACTGATGTCTGTCTGTCTGTCTCTCTTGCTCAAATCAATAAACATATCCTCAGGTGGGGATTAAAGACAGAGAAAAGAGACGTCCTGTTATTGGATATAATGACTAAACATTTCAAAAGTATCAGTCCTCCCTAAGTTAATTTATAAATCTAATGTGATACAAATAAAATATCAACAAGCTTTTTATTCTTTTTTTAAAGATTTTATTTATTTATTTTTAGAGAGGAGAAAGAAAAGGAAGAGAAACATCAATGTGTGTGTGGTTGCCTCTCAAACGCCCCCTACAGGAGACCTGGCCTGCAACCAGGCATGTGCCCTGACTGGGAATTGAACCAGGGACCCTTTGGTTCTCAGGCCGGCACTCAATCCACCAAGCCACACCAGCCAGGGCTCAACAAGTTTTTTAACAGAATTAGACAACATGCTACTAATGTTCATATGGAAAAATAAACCTGCAAGAATAACCTGAAAAAAAATCTTTAAATAACCACAAAGTTGGAGCTAGTTTTACTAGACTTAAAAACATACTATAAAAGCTTCCATAACTAAAACGGAGCAGTACAATACATGAACAGAAAAACAGATCACTGGAATAGAATAGAAAGTGAAGAAGCAGACGCAGGTATATACCGAGTTTCAGCATATGATAAAGGTGGCATGTCAAATGAGCAGGCAAATATGGACTTTTTAATAAATATCGCCAGGACAGCTGGGTAGCCATTAAGGAAAAAAATAAAATCATACCCTTATTACATACTATACACAAGAATAAATTCCAAATATATTAGAGATCTAAAAGTTAAATAAATAAATGAAACCACACAAGTACTAAAAGAAAACGCAGGTAAAATACTCTTGGGGTAGAGTAAGGCTTGCTAATAAGAGAGCCAATAAATAATTGATAAGTATGACTACATAAATATTTGTACAAATTTGCATGGCAAAAAAATCACCATGGACCAAGAAATAAAACAATGACAAACTGGGAGACAATATTTCTATATGCCACAAATAGCTAATATTCCTAATACACAAAGAGCTCTTAAAAATTGAGGAACAAAGGACCAAAAACCTTATAGGATCAGAAAAAAGATATTATAAGTAGGCGATTCTCAAAAAAAAGAAGAAAAATAAGAAAGGATATGCTCACCAAACACATACAATGTTGCTCTCACTCGCTAGGAACTAGAAAAATGCACATCGGAACATGGGTGCCATTTTTCCCGTGGAAGACCAGCAGCGATGAAAACAGGACAACAGGCCCTGACGTTGAGAGCATGGTGACAGAGACACTCTCACCCACTTCTGGTGGGAAGGCAAACGGGTCCAACCGCTCCGAGGGAAACCTGGTAATCCTAACAAGACAACATCTACACTCATCATTGGACCAAGCAATCCCACCTCTAGTAATCTAACCTAAAGATATACCTCCAGCAATATAAAAACATATATGCACAAGATTATTCATTATAACACTGTTTGTAATTGCAAAATATTCCAAACAACTTAAAAGTCTGTGCCCAAGAGAATAAATGAATAAAACAAGGTGCAGCCACATGAAGGAGTACTATACAGCTGTTAAAAAGACTAAGGAAAAACTGTATGAACCGACATGAAGTGATTTCCAGTATATACTACTGAGAAAAAGCAAAATGAAGAATACTTATTATAAGCTACACTTTGTGTAAAAAAAAATAGATATAAGGAAAAAAACACATGCATCTGCTCATTTATGGGAAAACACACCAAAAAACACCACCCAGGAAGGTGAGCCAGAAACTAAAGAGCCTGGTTACTTACAGGAGACAGGTGGGAAAGGGTACGAGGTGCAGGACGGATGGAGGGGGCATGCCGTTTCTGAGCACACCTTTTCGTACAACTCTGACTTCTTAGAATGGCAGTAATGTTTTACATCCTCAAAATATAAACCAACAATTACGACCAACCACTGTGTGGGAAGACTCCAAAATACAACATGAAGAGTAACAAATCAACCTACTGTATCACAAATACATGATATGACACATTAAAGTGGGAGGGACAAGAACTAAGCTAACTATGGAAAATAATGTTTTTGGCTAGATATTATAAGGCTAAAGACAAAAAGAATTACAAACAAATACTGTAATCTAGGTAGCAAATTTGTTCCTTACAAAGGTAAGAGTTGGCAATTCTAGAACTACTTTATGTATTCACTAGGATTGAACAAATAAATCTCTTGTATATAATAAGAGCTGGGTTTCTCACTACTGTACAAAAGTTACAAGGAAAGAAAGCAAGCTAAAATGAACACTGAGTACTGGATGAGAATCACAGTTACTATGAAAACTTACGGTTTTCACTATATACAGATAAATAAAATAGAAACAAATACAGATGCGTATGCATGTGTGCGATTAGTGCATTTCCTAGCTCTGTCCACTGAGAAGGCCTAAAAGCCATAAGCCTACCTAGTTATCAGACCTTGGTTTCTAAAAAACCATTCTCCAATAAAAGGAACTAGGGCTCACACAAACGTACAAAAATCATACAAGTTACCACTGATTCAACTATAGTTAATGGGAGAAGAACAATACTAATATTAGTGGAAAAGTAAGTAAACAATCACCACAGTAATAAAATGTAACTTGCAAAGAGAACCAGAAACTCGGCAGCAGCTGCAAGATCAGCACTGGCCAACTGCTCAAAAGCTGTGCAGAAGATCTGGAGGGGATCAGTTTGTAAGTTATACAAATGTCTAACCACTATGCGTACACCTGAAACTAATACTGAATGTCAACTGTAACTAAAAAATAAAAAAGTTCGCCCTGGCTGGGTAGCTCAGTTGGAGCACTGCCCCGAACACAAATAGGTCGCGGGTTTGCTCCCAGGTCAGAGCATGTGTAGGGGGCAACTGATCGATGTTTTTCTCTCTGTCACACTGATGTTTCAATCTCAATCTCTCTCTCTCTCTCTCTTTCTGCCCCCCTCTCCTCCCCCCCTTCCTTCTCTAAAAATCAATTCAAAAGCTGTGCAAAATACTGCGGAGTTTCAGTTGCTCCAACCTAACAAAGCTCACTTTATAATCAAATCCCTCCACACCTATTCTATCCTTATTTGTGAGCCTCTCACTAAGGGTCATCAAACATAAAGGCATTCTACCCCTTAAATGTTCAGTAAACTCAATTTCCTACCTAAGAACACAGGCTATGAGAGCATACTAAGGAGAAATCTGCCCCAAACTGATGGTTAAAAAAAAAGATCGATGAGAGAACTAAGTCAGTGCATCTAAGCAGACTGGGATAAGAATCCCCCATCACAACGCTTTTTGTTCAAACAGGGAAACCGGTTATATATGTATAAAACTCTGGTAAGTGAAATACATGAAGCCAATACTTAGCATATATATTCTCCTATGACTGTCATATCAAAAGATATTAATGGAAAAATACAATAAAATATATTGAAAAATTCAATAAATGAGCTTTTTGTTCTCTTATGGGGGGATATGTGTTCACCTAGTAATAAGTTTGTGTTATAATACTAAAAGATTTCCATCATTAAGGAGAAATGTATCTAAAGTAAATTTCAAAAATAATCCCCATCCCTAATTTTAACCAATCAAAATATACTCCAATAAGAAATCCCTAACAACAAGGATGAAAACAGGGTTAAACTTTAAAGTTTTTCAAATACATATTTTATAAAAACTGTTTCCAAGGCAATTATGATTATTAACATATTTATGCTAAAGACAATAATTTTAATAAAGAACAAAAGCAAAAACGTGTACAGATATCTCTCTGGAATCCCACTGCATCTGTTCCACCTACACACCAACCCCCCCCAACCCCACCACAACAGAGACAGACAAGGAGGAAGAGAGACCCAGTACTACCTACTGGTTGAGTGCCTGAGATCTGAGAGGTTAGCCCACCTGAGTTCAAAACCAGCTCTATGACCTTTTCTAGCTTTGTGACCCTGGGAAAGTGACCCACCTTACTAACTGTCGGACCCCTCATGTAGAATGAGGATTACCATAACACTTCCCCAGTAAGGTGACTACGAGAGTCAGATGAGTTAATACTTCTAATGCAATTAGAACAATGATTAGCACTTGGTAGAAAGCATTTAATAAGTGTTTGACTCAGTTCCTGGGACTCCAGAGCAGCTGAGAAAGTCCTTACCCAATAGCATTTTTCTAGATAAGAATCCTCATACACTAAGCTCTTCATTTATTCAAGCTTCAGGGATAAAATTAATATATGACATTTATAAATTACCCAAGCTGACTCAAACTTTTAACATCATCTCTCACCTGGATTATTACAATAGCTTTCTTACTGATCTACCTGTCAACCTTGGCCTCCTTCCAGTCTATTCTCCAAGGAGCGGCCAGACTGAACCTTTTAAAGGTTAAATCAAATTATTCACTCCTCAAAGCATACCATCTGCATAAAACCCCAAATATTCTTGTGTGTAAATGTCTCCTTCTCAAGGCCCTCTTTAATCACACCATATGAAAGTAGCCTTATACTAACCCCACCCCACTCTATCTCCTTCCCCAACACCCCTCCACCCCACTTCTCCTTCCCCAACACCCCCCCACCCCTGCCCGCCACAGCCGCCACTATGTAAGTTACAAGACAGCAAGGACTTTGTTTTGTTCAAGGTTATATTCCTAGCACCAAAAACAATACCCAGCAGTCCCATGAAAATCAGGAACAAGAAACAAAATAAAGTTACAAAATACTGTATGTCAGCTACCAAACTGGTAAATTTATTATTGTTTAACTTTTAAATAATTAAAGTACACTTCAAACGTTAAAATGAAGTTTTAAAAAATCTTCAGTGCACACGAAGCTCAGTGAATTTTTATATCTGTATAGAGTCACGTAACCACCACCGAAGATCAAGGTACAGAACATTTCCTGAACCTCAGGAGCTCCCTCGGGGGGTCCTCTCAGTCAATTACTCTCCAGAGGTAAGCACTAGTCTGACTCCTCTCACCCAGGTATGCCTATACACTTGAACTTCACATAAGTAGACTCAAACAGTACACACCTTAGTGTCTGGCTTCTTTTATTCGACTCCCTATCTGTGAGATTCACCCATATTGTTGCATGCATCCATCCGCAGTGCATTCTCGTTTTAAAATCACTGATGAGAATTCCATTTTATAAATATACCACAATTTATCCAATCTTCTGTTAATGACATTTAGAGCATTACAATTTGTAGATAACATAAACAGTGCTGCCATAAATAATCTTGGGTATGTCTTTTTGGTGGAAATACTCATCTGCAGATTGGCAAAGCTTTTGCTCGGCTGGGTTTTGGAGGGCAGGGTTAATAATAAATACCTTAGACTGGTGAGGATGCAGGGAACTAGAAGTGGGCACTGTTGGTGAGAGTATAAATTGGAATAACCTTTCTGGAGGAAAATCTGGTTACAGGGCACAAGAAGCCTAAAAATACCTGAGCCCTGTGACCAATAATTCTACTTCAAGGAAATTTCTTATTGAATACTTGTACACATGTCAGATCTTCTTCTTAGTGTTGTACATAGAATAACTCATCTGATTTATTCTAAGGGAATAATTAGAGACACAATGGTTTGTTTAAAATGATGCCAACCGTCCATCAGTAGGAAATAACAAGAAAAAGTAGTAAACAAGGTAAAACACTAACAGGAGGGGAATGGGCTTAAAACATTTTATTTAAAACTCCAGAAAATTAAACATGCAACCACTGAAAACGTCAAATAACTTTAAAGATATAGAAAAAAGTGCACGTGTATATTAATGAAAAAAGTGAAGTAACAGTGGAATGCATAAAATTCCAGTTTGTGTTTCATCTCTGAAGACACAGGTACTTTCTCATATGCTTGATACTTTCCTATATTTCCTATTTTTTCTATAATGTATTACTTGTTTTTTAAAGATTTTATTTACTTATTTTTAGAGAGAGGGGAAGGGAAGGAGAGAGGGAGAGAAACATCAATGTGTGGTTGCCTCTCGCATGCCCCCCACCGGGGACCTGACAGGCAACCCAGGCCTGTGCCCCAACAGGAATCCAACCGGGGACCCTTTGGTTAGCAGGCCAGCACTCAATCCACTGAGCTACACCAGCTGGGGCTAGTGTTATTACTTTTGTCAATCAAAAAGAGCATGCCTAAAAAGTCTAACAAATGGTGTTTGCAGTAAAATAGAGAGAAAAAGGCATTAAAATACAATTTAATTAGGGCAATGATGCAGTTTTGCAAAGGATCATATTAGTGTACTATGGAAAGACATCTAGCCCAGACATAGGGGGTGGGGAAAGCTCTCCATTGTCTTACTTCCAAGGATGCAGAGAGGAAGAACTTCATCTCTAGATTGGAAGGAACCTTCCCAGGAAAACCCTGTAAATTCCTCAGCTCACAGCCCTAGGCCTAGGGTATCAATTACACATTGCACATGGCAAGTGTTCTTTTTCCCCTCTCACGTATAAAAAAGGTCTGGGCAGGCTGAGGGATGGGGGTTCTGGAATATTAAGGATACAAAGTTCAACAGCCTCAAACCTGGAGGAATCTGGCTCCATCCACCCTGCTGAAAAGCATCAAGGAAGGGCCCTCCTTCCCTGCAGAACAAATTAGGGCAAAAACTTTTCAGGTTTTCAGATGTCAGGAACTCCAGGCAGAGTAAACCCAAATTTATATCAAAATTCACTGATTGCTGGAGTTTAAAGAATTCTACTTGAATAATAAAATTATCAAGAAATCTTCCAGGTAAAGGCAACCCTCTGTGCCCACCCACCTCTTCTCTCCCCCTCCTGAGCAAATGGACCACCCCTGGAAAACAAGGGAAAGCTGAGCATGGGAATGAAAGCTACATCTTAGTACTTTAGGGGCCAATTCTCACAGAAACAAGTGATATTTGTTTGAAACTTAATACATAAGAAACATTTTGCTGTGTTCAAAAAAAACCACTCATTTCATGGTAAACATTAAAGTAAATATTGATCACAGGGAAAACACATGGACCCCAAATTACCAATACTTCATTAAAAATTAGCCCTGGCTGCTGTGGCTCAGTGGACTGAGTGTTGGCCTGTGAACCAAAGGGTCACTGGTTTGATACCCAGGCAGGGCACATGCCTGGATTGCTGGCCAGGTCCCCAGTAGGGGGCGCCAAAGAGGCAACCATAAACTGATGTTTCTTCCCTTTCTTTCTCCCTCTCCCCTCTCTAAAAATAATAAAGTTTTTTTAAAAAATAAAAAGAGTTAAACTTGCCCCTAAGATACTGCTTTGGCATAGCAAAGCAGTATCACTAAATTTTCAATTTCTGACACCTGAACTGCATTAAATTCTCAAGGACTGCTAGAAACACACACACAAAAAAACCCTATGCTCAAAAAATATCTTTCAAAGTCACTTCCACACATATGAAGTCACACAAATTTATGTGACAAAGCAGAGCATAGTTGTTTTGGCCTCACTCTCCCTCCTTCCCTTATGCCCTCTTTATTTTCCCTTCAAATTCTCCTGTTTTCAAATTTATACCTAAATGCATCAGAAAATTCTCCATGAACTACCTGGAGCTCTTCATGGTTATAGTGTTAAGTGACCCAAATAAGATAAATAAAATTCTACCTAAGGTTTATTAACCTACCAAATCTCTACATTGCCCAACTGAACTAATTTCTTATGCAGCTAAAATAGTTCTTTGAAATATAAGTATTTACATAATCACCAGGGATTCTAGCTTTATTTTATATGAAACCTAGGCTTTTGGATAATCTCTACTTTGGTTGCCTAGGGTATGTTACAGGAACAGAGGGATGTAGAAATAGAATTGGCAAGATCTGGTATGTTCAAATTTCAATTTTACATATAATCGAAATATAGATAAACATCAGTTTGGAGTAATGAAAAAAATGGGATAATTTATTCTTTTTTTTTCCTCATCCAAGTATATGTTTTTACTGATTTTTTTTTTTTTTAGAGAGAGGAAGGGGGGACAGAGGGGTAGGGGGAAGAGAGGGAGAGAGAGAGAGGGAGGGGGGAGGAAGAGAGAGGATGAGAGAGAGAGAGAGAGAGAGGGAGAGAGAGAGAGAGAGGGAGAGAGAGAGAGAGAGAGAAACATCGATTGGTTGTCTCCAGTCCCCGTCCCAACCAGGGAGGAACCGACAACTTAGGCATGCGCCCTGGCAGGGGATACAACTGCAACCCTTTGGTCCATGGGACTACGCTCCAACCACCTCAGCGACCTGGCCAGGGCGGGATAATTTATGTTTAATTACATGTGTCAAGGTTGTAGCAATATTCCCCAAACACAGATCAGACTGTTAAAGATTATCTGATATAAAAATAAGGAAGCTTTTTTTTTTTTTACCGTCACAATATGTTGAATTTTTTCACTGCTGTTGCTGTCAGAACTCTGCAAACCGAAAGCCGATTAAAACTAACGGTACTTGGAATTTAAGTAAAACTAACTGTACCTAGCACTAAACACCGAAAGAACGCTGTAATTTAAATGGTTTTCTCTCTCCGGGCCAGTAGAGGGAGACTAAGACATCTGGCCTGGTCGCGTAGTGTTTCTGTAAAATTGGGGAGGGGGGAAGCAGAGGCTGTATTTAAATGTCCTGCTGTCAATCAAAGGACACTTCCTACAATCACAGTCACCATATCTGCTATTACCCGTGAGCGTACTCTCGCCAAGATTCAACACCAAACGGTGCTCGGGAAACCTGCTTCATCTAAAGGTGACCGCAGGCTTTCCCACAACACCCAAATAAGGACTTTGGGAGCCCAACCCCAACTAGTTTCTTTGTTTAAATGCCTGCGAATCCCTCCCACGCCGGAGTCCAGAGGCTGTGGCGCCGCCCTTTATTAGCCTCACACTTTGATTACAAAACACACGAGTCGGCGGCCTGGCGGCGGAGGCGGAGGCGGCCCGAGCTCTCCCAAACGTCAAACCCGAAACGCAGGCGGCGGCTGAGGCACAGGGCGACACTCTCCGCCCCCGCCACCCGAGCCAAAGTACCCACCGGCCGGTGAAAGTTCGCCCGCACCGGGCCTGGGAGCCAGCCCTACGCCGTCTGGGTGTCGCCAGCCCCTTGGGCGACAAGAAATTTCACTCTTTGTAAAGTTTGAGCTGCAGCGCGGGGGCGACGCGGAGGGTTTGGGACCAGAAGCTGTCCCTTCGGGCCCCGCTGCCCACTCCATCCGCTCTGCCCCCGCCAGGACGGGGTGTGCTGCCGCTCTGAGTGGGGGTCAACCCCCGAGCCGACCTGCCGCCCAGCCCGGGACCCCTGGCCCCAAACTTCCGACTGGCATCTTTTAAGTCCCCGACAGTGCCTCATCTGTTGCTCTGTTTACTCCGCGGAGCCCCGCCGGGCTGGCGCTGCCGACGCCCCCGTCCCTGCGCCCCCAGCCGAGGAAGTTTGATAAAGACCCAGGGAAGGGGGCGCGACGGGAGTCTGCCGGGGGAGGGGACAAGGGTGATTTCTGAAGATCCTGGGCTGGGCGACCCGGTCGCTGCCGGGAAGGAAGGCGCGGCGGCCGGCGGGGCAAGACGGCCGGGCAGGCAGCGACTCCCGGGCGGGCGGGCGGGCGGGGCGGCAGCCCGGCTGCGGGCGCCGCGAGGGGCGGCGGGCCCGGCCGGCGCTCCGCCCGCCACCTGCGCCGGCGCCTGCCCCGGCCGCGTCTCCTCGCCCCGGTCTCCGCCTGCCAACTTCTCGGCCGGCCCCCTTTGTTCCCGTTTGTTGTGGCGACTCTTCGCCCGGCCGAGCGATCCCACCAGCCCCCCTCAGCCCGCCCGGCGCCCGGTGAGCCCGGGGCCCCGCGCGTCCCGCTGCCCGGGCCGGGGGCTCGGTGCCCGGGCTGCTGAGCGCTCGGCGCGGCGCGGCGGCCGGGCGGAAGGGGATGCGGGCGGCCGGCCCGGCGGCGGCGGTTGGCCGGGGGCCGGAGGCGACGGCGGCGGCGGGGCTGGAGGGGGTTTATTTACCTGCCGTGGAACCAGTCCTTGCAGATATCGCACTCGATCATGAAGCGGTTCACGTCGTACGGCTGCCGGCACACACAGTACACCGGCGGGGGCGGCGGGGGCGCCGAGGCCCGGCCCGGAGCCGCCACCGACACGGCTGCCGCGGCGGCTCCCGCTGCTGCTCCCGCGGCCACCGCCGCCACCGCTCCGGCCATCTTTAAAAAACACACACACGCTCGCTCGCTGCTCCGCTTGCCGACTGGAGCGAGCGCAGCCGCCAGCCAGCGCCGCCTCCTGCAGCAGCCGGAGCAGCAGCCGAGAAGGCAGCGGCGGCGCTTAAGTGCGCGCGCGCGCGCGAGGCCGCGGGCCGGAGCGGCGGGGGGAGGGAGCGGCGCGCACCCGACGCGCGAGGCCCTGGCCCGTCTCCTTCCGGCGCTCCGCGCCGGGGCCGTGCGTCTCGCGCACGTCGTCCAGCCGCCTGCGCGCGCGCCCTGCTCCCCTCGCGGCGGCCGGGCGGAGGGACCGGCTGAAGGGCACGCCGGCGGGGGAGGCGAGGGAGGCTGAGGCTCCCTGAGGACACGCACGGTGGCGCAGGGCGCGCGGACCCAGGAGAGCGGTGGGTGCGGGCGAAGAGCCGGCTTCGGCGCTTTCCGAATGAAAGCGAGGCCGGGGAAGTTCCTGCGCAGTGAACAGCGGCACACGCTGCGTCTGTGCTCGGAGGAGGGGAGCCGAGGAAGTTAGAGCCCCGGCCAGGGCCACCTCCCGACTGGGGAGAGTCTTAATCAATTAGCAGCCGCCCCGCAACTTCCGTGGGACCAAGCCGAGGGCTAACAGCACGCAGAGCCGGTTATGCCCCGCTGGGGTGCAGGAGTGTGCTGGGGGGTGGGGGCAGTGAGGGTCATACAAACTTTGAAAAACGGCCCACCCTAATTCCCACCGACCAGCTCAGAAATCAAAGTGTGGATGGAGCCTGTGAGATGAAGGAAGTTGTTCCCAAGCGGAGTTCTTCAATGTCTGTGAGCGGAGAGGGACCAGCCTTGAAATGTGGTTGGTGGAGAAACAACTGGAGAGGAACCCCGCGAGTTTATAAATTACATGACTTAGATGCTAATGCTTTTGAGTCCCAAGTGTAGAAGATAGGGATAAAATTCAAAATGACAGTGACACCTCAGAAAGGGATACTGCAAAAATCAAATAATATGGTACTTGGCATATAATATGCCATTAATAAATATTTTTGAATGAAGGATGGGATTTATAAGAATATAAACAGGTTACAAATCCTGACCAGAGAAAGGTTACTTTGAAACCATGAGTATGTAGATTGGAAGGAGTGTTAAGGATTTTTGAATCAGATATTTGTACCTGAATTTCACAAGCGTTTCTATCATTGAGAAACACCCGATAGTTCCCATCTACCCGGACCCAGGCAAAGTATCGCTGATCTAAACTTTTTTTTTTTAAGATTTCATTATTTTTAGAGAGAGAGGAGGGGAAGGAGAAAGAGAGGGAGAGAAACATCAGTGTGTGGTTGCCTCTCACGCACCCTATGCTGGGGACTTGGCCCACAACCCAGGAATGTGCACTGGTTTGGAATCAAACCAGCGAACCTTTGGTTTGCAGACCAGCATTCAGTCCACTGAGCTACACCAGCCAGGGCCTATTCTACCCTTTTTATAATTTAGGAAAGTGAGTAATCTGCCTAAAGCCTCAGATTTGAGCTAAAGGTAAAGTTTAACTCTCGTAATTCTGTATCCAATTCTTTTTCTACCACACCACTGTTTGGCACATATGTTACAGGGGAGAAAAAAAAAAAAAACCATCTGGAAATCAGAGTTGACTGCAAAGTGAATGAGTTTGAAACATATTTCTAGTGGAGAAAAAGAACAGTGTAATTTTGGCATTTGCTGATGAGAGGCATGGTGGAATGGTGCAGTGGAAAGAGCTTGCTTTATATAAGCTGTGTGACCTTGAGCAAGTCACTCCATTTCTCTTGAAGATCTGTTCAGAAAAAAATATGGATAATAATACCTTTCTTAACTATTACACAGAGGTTTTATAACAAGCAAAAGAGACCATGATATAATTTAAAAGTACATTGTAGGACATGTGTGTTAGCAGGAGACAGCACAACAGTGTGTCAGGGAAGGGAAGGCAGCCCGAGCTGCCATGTTAGACACTGGTGAGGAGGGCATCCAAATAGGAAAGCTGCCTGGGGTGGGGTGTTCTCTTCACCTTCCTGGAGGGGCCACCTGGCCTGGGGATGTCAGCATGGGTAGGGGAGGGGGCAAGAATGCAGCCTGGAAGAGGAGGGGGCAGCAGAGCTGAGAGGAGATTGATTACATTCTAAAGAATTACTCTATTAAGCAAATATACAGTAGCACTCCTCAATCCTTATTCCGTGGTTTCACTTGCCCCGCTTTCAGTTACCTGCTGTAACCCTGATCTGCATATATTAAATTTAAAATTCCAGAAATAAACAGTTCATAAGTTTGAAATTGCAGGCCGTTCTGAGTAGGGTGATGAATCTCACCCATTTGCCCCATCCTACCCAGGTCATGAAGCATCCCCTGCCCAGCGTCTTCACACTATATATGTTTCCCACCCATAGTCACTTGGTATCATCTTGGTCGTCAGATAGACTGTCCTGATATCACAGTGCTTGTGTTCCAGTCACCCTTACTTCACTAAATAACGGCCCTAAACCTCAAGAGCAGTGATCTGGAGATTCGGATATGCTAAAGAGAAGCCATAAACTTTATCATAGATATATATGTACAGGGGGGAAGAAAACGGTATACATAGGGTTCCATACTATCCATGATTTCAAGTATCTGGGGGTCTTGGATCATATCCCCCACAGATGAGAAGGGCTACTGTATTAAGGAAAACAGGAGCAAGATTTCTCACTGTGGAGGAAGAGTGTTACAAATATGGAAGGATAACTGGAATGAACCTTTTGGTGGTGGATCAGTAATGGAGGTATCAATGTTTCTAGTTATAGAATAGTTGTAGGTGTGTAAATATACACATAGTCTGTCCACTGAGAGGGTCGGAGAGTAGTGACCCAACAAAACAGTAAGTACATCTAGCCCAGATCTTGGCTTCTAAATACCATTCCCCTCTTCAGTTTTTCTTCTTGGCAAAATGGTTGATTCCAGGACTGAAGAAAAGGAAGCACAGGATGAGCCTGGAGCCTGTAATTATGCCAGAAAATAAGGACATGCTCAAAGAACAATGAAGCATGTCAAAAGGACATAGGCCAACTTGTGTCCCACTGACCAAATCTGGGACATATTGAGCTTCAAAGTAAAAAAATGATAATAATATAACCCATAGCATAGCACAGGAAGCCCTACAGATATAAGTAAACAAAAATTAAAAGTTTGAAAAGGACTGGAATATTGATGTAGTTTCTAAGTATCACCCACAAAATCTGTATTAATTACTAACAATTAGAATCATTTAATAGTGAAGTCTGGCAGACACCATTTTAATTGATCAAGTACCACTGGTAATGGGGCAATTGAAATCATGCACCACCTGATAGAATCCAATAAGAAAAATACACTCCTGTGTATTTCTGCCTATTCTACTTAGTTGAATCTTCAGCTTGGAAATGCAGCTATTTTTAAAGGTACTTTAAGAAATCAGCAAGAAGAAAAACAGTATAAGGAATATAAATCTGTAAGGAAAGGCTAAAGAAATTGCAGACAAGGACTTTCAGCCAAGATGGAGGCATAGGTAGACACATTGTGCCTCCTCGCACAACCAAAAGAAGGACAACAACAAATTGAAAAACAAACAACCACCAGAACCGACAGAAAATCGAACTGTATGGAAGCCCAACAACCAAGGAGTTAAAGAAGAAACATTCAACCAGACCAGTAGGAGGGGCGGAGACTGGCAGCCAGGTGAAGAGGACTCATGGCAAGGCAGTGGCTGGTGGACCAGGTGAGGTGGCGGATGGCAGACCGGGCAGTCCCACACCCATGTGCAAATAAACTGGGAGGAACAACTGGGAAGCGAGATAGACCACCCAATCCAGGGTCCCAGCACAGGAAAATAAAGCCTCAAAGCCTTTGATTGAAAACACCTGTGGGGGTTGAGGCGGCGGTAGCAGGAGAAACTCCCAGCCTCACAGAAGAGCTCGTTGGAGAGACCCACAGGGTCCTAGAATGTGCACAGGCCCACCTATCCAGGAATCAGCACCAGAAGGGCCCAATTTGCTTGTAGGTAGCAGGGGAAGTGACTGAAAACTGGCAGAGAGCTGAGTAAGCACCATGTTCCCTCTCGGACCCCTCCCCCACGTACAGCATCACAACGCAGCAACATCGGCTGCCCCACCCCGGTGAACACCTAAGGCCCCACCCCTTACTATGTAATAGGCACGCCAGGACAAAAAAAATGACCCACATTAAAGAACAGATCAAAACTCCAGAAAAAATACAACTAAGCAACGAAGAGATAGCCAACCTATCAGATGCACAGTTCAAAACACTCATGATCAGGATGCTTACAGAATTGGTTGAATATGGTCGCAAATTAGATGAACAAATGAAGGCTATGCTAAGTGAAATAAAGGAAAATGTACAGGGAACCAACATTGACAGGAAGGAAACCGGGGCTCAAATCAACGGTGTAGACCAGAAGGAAGAAAGAAACATTCAACCAGAATACAATGAAGAAACAAGAATTCAAAAAAATGAGAGGTTTAGGAACTTCCAGGACATCTTTAAATGTTCCAACATCCAGATCATAGGGGTGCCAGAAGGAGAAGAGGAAGAGCAAGAAATTGAAAACTTATTTGAAGTTCCCCAATCTGACAGAGGAGATAGACTTCCAGGGAGTCCAGGAAGCTCAGAGAGTCCCAAAGAAGTTGGAACCAAGGAGGAACACACCAAGACACATCACAATTACATTACCCAAGATTAATGATAAGGAGAGAATCTTAAAAACAGCGAGAGAAAAGGAGACAGTAACCTACAAAGGAGTGCCCATAAGACTGTCAGCTGATTTCTCAAAAGAAACCTTGCAGGCAAGAAGGGGCTGGAAAGAAGTATTCCAAGTCATGAAAGGCAAGGACCTACATCCAAGATGACTCTATCCAGGAAGGGTATCATTTATAATGGAAGGGCAGATAAAGTGCTTCCCAGATAAGGTCAAGTTCAAGGAGTTCATCATCACCAAGCCCTTATTCTATGAAATGTTAAAGGGACTTATCTAAGAAAAAGAAAATAAAAAATATGAACAGTAAAATGACAACAAACTCACAGTTATTAACAACTGAACCAAAAACAAAAACAAACTAAGCAAACAACTAGAACAGGAACAGAATCACAGAAATGGAGATCACACAGAGGGCTGTCATCAGGGGAGTGGGTGGGGAGAGAGGAGGAAAAGGTACAAGGAATAAGAAGCATAAATGGTAGGTAGAAGATACACAGGGGGAGGTTAAGAATAGTATAGGAAATGTAGAAGCCAAAGAACTTATATGTAGGACCCATGGACATGAACTAAAGAGGGGGAATGCGGATGGGAGGGGGTGCACAAGGCAGAGGGGAATAAAGGGGGGGAAATGGGACAGCTGAAATAGCATAATCAATAAAATATATTTTAAAAATAAATAACTAAAGTGAAAAAAAACAAAAAAGAAATTGCAAACACAAAGATTTGACCATGAGAAGAAATGGAGAAAGGCTAGAACTCTGAATAACGCCCAAATCCCGGTGACAAGCTTCATGCAGTGATTCAAAGCAGATACTTGGACTCCATATCTATCTCTGTGACACTAACTAACTGTTGAGTTTTAGTTTTCCCATTTGAATGGGGAGGATAAGCATAACTCACAGGGTTAGGTGCATTAAATGAGACAACACAGTGCTGGCCACAATTCTTGATAGCCCGTATAGCTGTTAGCTATAATCATGAATAATTGTCTGTTTAATAATAATACAAAGGCCTGAAGAGCCCCTAGAGAGTTAGGAGAAAAGACTAGGAGAGTCTTATCCCGAAAAAAAAGGAAGAGAGAGCCTTTCAGAGAGAAAATTTCTCAAAGAAATACACCTACTTCCATGCCAGTGTGACTATGGGACACCCCCTTCCTTCCTTCTTTGCAGGTAATCCAGAACCTGCAGATCTTTCTTAACTTTCATCTGAAATCTAAGCTGCTGCTGTTTGGTTGGATTTTTTATTAAGGTTCCACTTGTCCTTAAATCCCATTTCTCTGAAACAGAATGTTTGTTCCCACCGAAAAAACTCTCGTTTCCTACTACTACCAATCTCTACCTATCTCCATAACCATGTCTGCTAGTTTCTTCCTCAGTGTTCTCTCTCCTTCCTTTATCTGCAGAACTCTGTTGTGTGTGTGTGTGTGTGTGTGTGTGTGTGTGTGTGTGTGTGTGTGTGATATATATATACAGAGAGTCTCCTAGATGCTCCCAGCACTGTGCCTCCACCCCTCCATCCCTTATCTAATGAGAGAGGTGGCTCATGGGCGTGTGCCACATGGGTGTTGTTCGAGGGCAGTGTGGAAGCAGAAAGAAGTTGATAGCCACTGAGAAAAACAGCAGACAAATTCCAATAGAGTGGAATTCTACAAAGTACCTGGCCAGTACTCCTTAAAACTCTCAAGGTCCTGTCAAATAAGGAAAGCCTGAGCAACTGCCACAGCTCAGAGGAGCGTAAGGAGACCTGACAACCAATTGTAATCGGGTGTCCTGGATGAGATCCTCAAACAGAAAACGGACATTAGGTTAAAACTAAGGAAGTCTGAATGAACCATGGACTTTAGTTAATCATAAGGTATCACTATCAATCCATTAATTTTAACAAATGTATCAGACAAATGTAGGATGTTAATAATAGGCAAAATTTTTACATGCATAAGGAAACCCTGTAGTACCTTCTCAATTTTTCTGTACATTTTAATCTGTTCTAAAAAAGAAAGTATTTAAAATTAAACAAAAAAAAAATTTATCTTTCAGAAACCTAGAGCTTCCGGTATGGCATAATCATAAACGCTTTAAATTTGTATATTATCTTGGTCTATCAAAACACTGTTGTGTGTATGAACTACACAGTGTCCATGTTTCAACTATAAACTCAGTTACTGAAAACAGTTATGCAGAGCACTCGGTCGTGGTTTCCCATCCTGAGTTCTGTTGTACTTCGATGCAGTTTGGGAAGATGTTCATGGTGTGGAGAGCAACATACTACTAATGAGGATTAAGTCTAGAAAATGATGCATGTCTGTGTATGTGCACATGCATGCTTGTGATCAGCCTGAGGCGTTCGCTAAATTTAAAAGTTTAGTAAACAGCTTTGGCTGGCATGGCTCGGTTGGAGCGTCATCCTGTAACCAAAAGGTTGAGGGTTCAATTCCCACTCAGGGCACAATAGGTTCAATCCAGGCACATACGATCCCCAGTCCAGGTTTGTACGGGAAGCAACCAGTCAGTGCTTCTTTCTCACATTGATGTTTCTTTCTCCCTCTTCTTCTCTCCCTAAAAGTGATGAAAAAATAACCTCCAGTGAGAATAAAAATTCATTCATTCATTCATTCATCTTTGTGGAGTGACTACTACACATGTGCAGTAGTTGCTAAGACTACAGGAATAAAAGACACATTCCCTCTCCTCAGTGGGCTCTTACTCTAAAAGAGAAAAACAAGTAAACATAAAAATGTAACACAATATGCTAAGTGGTGGTGGAGAGAAACACACAAAAAGATGTGGCACCTCGAGGGAGGAACATCTAATGCAGACTGGCATTGACTGGGGACAGTTCACTCCTAAAGGAGAGACAAACTTTGAAAGAAACCCTGTGTCTTTCACCCTCCCTCTTTACGAAATATTTAAAAGTTTACTTTTCAAGCAATACAGGGAACTTCCACTCCTACTTCAAGTAGAGGCAGGATATGTAGAGCTAGAGATATTAGGGGGTTTTTTTTAGGTTATGAGAAGCAAACCAAAATAATCAGGGTAGCAGTTGCTGAGAGAATGAGGTTGAGGTGTGTGTCTGTAAGGGGACTGAGTGAGAGACAGTGGTCAAATCTCTAGGCCAGGGCCAAATGCATCTTCACCGGGGGCCACATCGGCCTTGTAGTCACCTTCAAAGGGCCGAATGTAACTTTAGGACTGTCTAAATGTAACTACGCCTTAACAGTTAAGCGAGAGCTCAGCGCTGCCGACGGGTAGAAACAAGGTGCTGGGCCGGGTACAACAAGGTGGAGGGCCGGATCCAGCCCACGGGCCTTGTGTTTGTCACCTGTGAGCTAGTGTACCAACAACCACAAACATTTATTAAGCACTCAGTTTGGTGCGTTTAACAATATGGCAGGTACGAAGAAAATAATTGATTAATGCTATAACAGAAAATTATGGAGAAGTTCTTAACAGATTTTGTTTTCATTCTTATTTCAGGGGTGGTTCATCATTCTTCCTGATTAATAGCAACCAGCAGTCACTACTAGTGATCAATAAACAAATATTTTTCAAATGCCAAGAATCTCTTTCAAATTGAACCCAAAGGACAAGTAGCTCTTTGTGACCTGAGAATTACAGAATTAAATATCTGCAATGAGTTCAAATATTGTTCATTGTCTTTAAATTCCTGATATTTGACTTATAAACCTTTTTTGCCTATGGGCAACTAATTTAGAACCTATTAAGCCTGTAGATTTAATTAAATTGTGAGTCCTACCTCTTAATTTTATTGCCTTACAGATTTATTCCTTTATAGGTTCTAATTAAGAAATTAACATTAAAACCAAAGAGGGGATTGAAGTTTTCATTTTGTTTTATAAGTGCAAAAAAGAAAAAAAAGCTGTGAAATACCACCACATGTCCTCCTTCATAGTATAGGAGGTAGAGTTTCAAATTCCCATCTCTCTTCTGCTTAAGTACTTAATGATAGGAATTTATGTAGAGTTACCCTTAATATTCAGGGCCACTTATGGGAAAGAAGTTTGTATTTCCATATGTTTGAGAAAGAACTGCTTTAAAGATGCTTTTAACAAACATACTAAAAAAATTACCTTTGCATGTAGTAACAAAAATGGGTTGGGTTAACAAAATTTTACTGCCCTGGCCAGGTAGCTCATTGGGTTAGAGCGTCATCCTGATATGCCAAGGTTGCGGGCTTGATTCCTTGCCAGGGCACATATAAGAATCAACCAACAGCCCTGGCTGGTGTGGCTCAGTGGATTGAGTGCCGGCCTGCGAACCAAAGGGTTGCAGGTTCGATTCCCAGATCAGGGCACGTGCCTGGGTTGTGGGCCAGGTCCCCAGTAGTGGGTGTACAAGAGGCAACCACACACTGATGTTTCTCTCTTTCTTTCGCCCTCCCTTCCTCTCTGTCTAAAAATAAATAAAATCTTAAAAAAAAATAATCAACCAACAAATACATAAATAAGTGCAACAACGAATCTCCCCCTTCCCTCTCTCACCCTAGCCCCCTGGTCTTCCCTCCTTCCTCTTTCTCTAAAAAAAAAAAAAAAAGGTCAGCACATTTTTAAAAAAGGTTTTCCTGAGGTCAATTTAATGTAAGACACAATGCTAAATGGAATGGAGAAAATAAAAGAAATGTACGAATGATTCCTGCTTTTCAGAAACTTATAATTTACAGGAGTAAGAACAGTGAGCAAAGGGTTAACCGTGAGGTGTGCAGAGTGCCCTGAACAGCCGAGATGTTCAGAGGGCTTAGAGAAAGGGACAGGCAACCCAGAACACACACAGAACTGCGGCACAGACGTATATAAAAGGTGTGAGGAAGGTGGAAGCCTGAGATGAGCTGGGCCTTGCCAAAATAAGTTAAGGACAACTAAAAGGACCCTTTAATCTATATTTAGAGCGAGTAAAAGGACAAGGGAGGTGTAGGCACGAAGCTTGGGGCAGATGGTGTAATATTGACAGATGATAAAGCAAAATTGCTCAACAGCCATTTAGTTTTTATCTCTCTTATCAGAAGATGTCTTTGAGCTGGAAAATATTCTCTGCCAAAAAAGATGCCATGTAGGACTAAGAATTGTTTTGACCCACTTATCTGGAGCAGGATTGAGAAGACTAGAAAGGTCCTCTATTTGAGACTATACTTAGCTTATTGAGTGGGCCAAGTTCGGGAGAGGCAGAAGCAACTGGTACTAGTGAGACAGACCCAAGGCAGATGTACCAAGGGCCAGTTTGTCCAAAGGGAACAGTAAAATCAGATGACAGTGCCAGAAAAGCTGCTGGCAGTGGGACCAGGGACAAGGTGGTGGAGAATGAGGAATACAGTGAGTATTCATGTGCAGGAATTATTGTAGATGCTTAGTATACACTCTTTCATGTAATCCCTGCAGTGATCTTAGTAAGAGAGGTATTATGATCCTTGGACTCCTCTAAGGTGGAAAATAAGACTTGCCACAGTGATGCAGCTAGCAAGAGGGACAGGTGAGAATTGCCCCCAGCTCTGCATGGCTTTACAATTCATGTCTTTCCTTCGGATACTGAAAGCAGCACAATCATGTGGGATCCAGGGGATAATAAACTCAAGAATGAAAGGCCCCATTGGCATCAAGGAAGTCTGTGAACAGCTCTAAGGGCCCCGTCACAGTCTGGAAGCCAGGGCTAAGGGGACCTTCCCTGGCTAAGAAGACTGGCAAGACAAGGTCAGGTACTTGACCTAAGTTGTCCTGCATATAGCAAAAGAATGACCTGATCACAGGGACTAGGACAGAGGCCAGGAATTCCAAAGTACAATTCAAGGAAGGATGACTTGATGTCGAGCTGCTTAAGTACTTCCTGCCAAGATTCAGGCAACACGGAAGAATGGTAGGAGAATGGTAAGGGGAAACCTCAGCCTTGTGGCTGAGCAGAGGCCTGGGGAGCAACCTGACAGATAGGAAAGAGGGACAGAAGGACAGCAGGACAACAGGAAGGTCTCCAGGGATTAATAAATAATGAAACTGATAAATAGCTGGAAATGGTCCTTTTAACATTGCGGGGCGGGGTGGGGGGGGGGAACAAATGTGACAGACATATTGGAGCTTTGGGGGAAATTTTAATAAAAAGCACTTAGAAAAATAAGCAAATTAAAATAAGTTGATTTTAACTTTAGGACAAACTAAAGTTGTAAGAGAAAGGAAAAAATCAGAGTAGATAATACAGGGTTCTGCAGTGAATCCTATGTAAACTCAGGCTATGTTTTTAAACTGCGATACAGCTATAACACAAGATGGAAAGGGAAGGAGAGGGGACAGATAGGGAGAAAGAACTCAATCCTCAATAACAGTAACAGGTCCACAGCTGATGTTCAAAAGTGATAAGTTGAGAAGCAGTCACAGAAGCACTTGATTTAGAAATAGGGAGTTAAATAACAGAGAAGTGACTAGAAAGAGCTCAAAGTGGTTGCCAGCAGAGAAGGGGTCTGGTGGCCTGGGGGGAGGAGGTGAGCACAGGAGAGGGGGGAGGTTAACAGAGGACTTCTTTTTCCATTCTAAGTCATTTCGTACTATTTGATTTATCACTTATATCCTTGTATGATGATGACAGAATTGCTTATTTTTTTAAAAAAGCAGACAGGATTTGCATGATTAAAAAAGAGGATGAGAAACTGCACCAAAAGTTGTCGTGGGTCTTCCCAAGAAAGCTTCCAAGAAGCTTTAAGCTCCAGTAAATACATGTAAAGAAAAGGAGTGAGCCATGGGACAATCACTAGAATAACTCATTAAAGAACTTTCAAACCCTGTGGAACAGGGAGACCCTCCCCTCCCCACGGCGACCCCTCCAAAACACAGCTGCTGGGAGCAGTGGCTTCGCCCTAGGCCAATAGCTGTCCAACCACTGGGCTTGTTTTCAGGCTTGTTAAAACCCACATTGCTGAGCCCCACCCGAGTTTCAGTAGGTCTGGGGTGGGGCAGAGAATCTGCATTTCTATCACGTTCCCAGGTGATGCTGAGGCTGCTGGCCTGGGCGGCCCTGAGAACCACTGATCCTGGCTGAAGCGAGAACTGCTCTCTAAAGAAAATGGGCAGCCTGCTCAAGGCAAGCTCCTAATGAGGGTGCTGACGGCTGAGAGCCCAGGCCTACACAACAGATGCCGGGAAGAGGAAGGAAGAAAAGAAGGAGTAAAGGACAAGAGCAGAAATACACACCAAGGTGCTAGCTATTCTCCCAGAATAAAGCCCTCTTACTTGAATAATTGAGAAGCTTCCTAACCTGCCTGCCTGCTGCCCACATGCCTGACCTGGAGAATGCTGGTGGACACTCCTCACCCACTTTCCTAAAACCACAGTCAGAATGTATATGCCTAACCCATAGCCGCAGACGACAGTGTGGTGGTGATGTCAGCTGGGGGGGTGGGGGGAAGGGGGGGGGAAGGGGGGAAAGTGAGGACATCTGTAATAGTGTCGACAATCAAATTTTTTAAAAGAAAACCATAATATGTTCTTAAAAAGTATAAACATCAGCCCTGACTAATGTAGTCCAGTGGACTGAGTGCCGGCCTGTGAACCAAAGGGTCACCAGTTCAATTCCCAGTCAGGGCACAAGAGGCAACCACACATTGATGTTTCTCTCCCTCTCTTTCTCCCTCCCTTCCCCTCTCTCTAAAACTAAATAAGTAAATTCTTCCTAAAAAAGAATGAAATGAATGATTTCAGAGTGAAAGGGCCCACCGAATGTCAAACCAGAACAATGCAATAAGACCCACAGCGAGGTGCACCTTGGTGAAAATCTAGGACACAATTCAGATGAAAATATAATGTATATGTATATAGAAAGTTTCCAGAAAGACAGCACGTTACCTACCAAGGAATAAGAATCAGTGTGACTTCAGACTTGTCAACATTGCTAGATCAAGGTCTTCTAGACAGAGCTAGCTTCATAATTTGCAGGGCTCAGTGAAAATGAAAAGGTGGCAGTTCATGATCTAAAACTATTAAGACTTTTGAGATGGTGACAGCAGAGCCTTCAACAGGGTCCCTCTAAGCACGAGGTCCCTATTGTCTGCCCCTTCCTTTCTTTCCAGGTCACTCTCATGCCACTTTCTTTCTCAGAGGGCAAAGATCTCATGCCGATGAAGGAAGAGCCTTGCTTCAAGTTCTGAGAAGCAAAGACTTTGGACCTCAATCAGCCAAGCTGTCAATTGAGTAGGAGGGCAAGTAGACATGTGCTGGGCCTTTGAGTAGATTTCAAAATTAAAAAAAAACAAAAACAGCTTCCAGAAAAATGAACAAGAACTCCAAGAAATAAAGTGACCTGAAATGCCAGAAACACTGTTAGCTGGAAACAACATACAGAAAAGGAAGATTAAAAAGAAAATACGAGATGCATTAGATATTGATGCCTAAGTGAGTTTTCTTTAAGCCTCAAAGATTTAATGACATTGGATTACACTCCTTCTCTATAGGGCCAATCACTGTTGGTGC